>OVBI01000700.1:0-57596 GCA_900406495.1 Sisymbrium altissimum
GATCTATTGTAACTAAAATAATAGTCACAATGGACACGTTTTGTTGTAGTGACTGTACTAGGTTCGTTATTTGCTTGTGAGGACTTTTCTCGAGTTCTCTGACGAACTAAAATTTTGTTTACACAAAAAAAATAACTTGCTAAACGATGTTATCGCTCTACTAATCTACTCGGTTAAATACATGTTTACACACAAGTAACCTTCGATATCAAACAAACCTCTAACCATTTTTTTTTGACGAATACAAACCTCTAACCATTTGAATGGATTTTGAAACAGTAGTCTTTGTTATAATAAAATCATAACACATGAAAGTTTTGATAACTAATCAATTAATAATGATATATAAGTATCGCACTATTCTATCTTTGTTGGCAAAAAAAGAAGAAGTATCACACTACTATATATATAGTTTGCGAACATTGTTTTCTTACACTTCGAAGTTTTTCAATTATATTGATTCATTTCAATTTATTAGTCAGGTAGAAAAGATGATCTTGTTATTGTGCGACCTATAATCTATAATTAATTTCAGAAGATTAAAAAAATAGAGGGAGAACAGTCCAGACGTTAGCTGGCCTGTCGAATTCCTTAGACATTTAGTAATCGGCTTACAATTTTAATTTATCAATTTTAATGATTAAAGCACACATTAGGCCAAGTCTTCAATTGAATTCTTCTATATGAGAATAATTAATGATGAATACGAAGAAAAGATTCGTAAAGACATTCACAATAGGACGAGCAAAATGATTTTGTTTCGGATCTTCATCCTATTTTTCGATTTCCTATGTTCCATATTCTCGACACATTCATTTATTTTAACACATTCCTATGTGTGTGTGTGTGTCTGTTTACGCATACTGCACACATGTGTCTTAACAAAAGAAGATTAAAATGGTATATATAGATACCAAATCAAATGCTACGTTTTGATATCCGAATAGAAGATAAGGAGGTTTTGTCAATTATTTTTTCATGTAAATCGTTTTGGCCTATAGAAATCCGACAATAATACAAAAATCGAGTCGAAAAAGAACAATCGGTGAAAATATAACTACATCTTATGAGGCATGGTCACAAAGTCTTAAATTACAAAAATACAACTAGCAGTGGCTTGACTCGAGTTGTTGAATGATCTATTTCCCACTTGTCCTTTCATTTACAACATTTCTCATCTGCAAATTCATAGATAGATTTAGATATTATGGATCAAAGGGAAAAAAGGGAAAAAAAAATTTGAAACTAATGAATAGCGAAAAATACCTTGTAATTTTCTCAGTTGCTTTCCAAGAAAAGCGAGAAACACAACAAGCAAGATGACTAAGGTGATGATTCCTATTATTATCGCCAATGTTTTCCCGATGCCGTCATTATTATCCTTATCATCTTTCTCTCCTCCTGCAAAATAACCCAATTACACTAAATATATACCAAGAGTATACACTAGGCTCTAACTTAATAATAATATTACATGTTTTCTCCGTTAAGTCTAATATTTATAGTTTTAAAGAGTCCATGATCCAAATAATTCTCATAATTCAGCACTTCTATAGAGAGGTTGCCATCTATGGCTACATTAAAAGTCGTTTTTCTCTTCTTCTTGTTGTGATTACGACTTTTTATTAATATTAATTTAAAGCAAAGAACGCTGACCAAAGTTTGAGTTCGGGGTCTGACGTGCGTGACTACCACCAAAGCTAAAACGCGCGTAACACTTGGACAAGTAAACGTATCCTCCCTGGGCCATTCCGCAATCAGAGCTGAGCCGTCCGATTGCATCGGTCAAGCAATCCTGACACTGTGCAGGACTTAGGTCCCCTGTGCACTGAGCCACACCCCGAACATCCCCGTTCCCTCCAGTCCTCTCGGATCCACCACCGGAACCTAAAGAGCCGATGACGTCACCAACTCTGGTCAACGCATCCTGGTCGTTAAATCCCATTGGCTGTCCACATTTCTTGAGCATCACCGTTTTGTCCTGAACGCCAAAGAACGAGTTCTTGTCGTACCGGACCAGACAACTTTGCATCTGCAAGAACCCGGAGTACGCGTTGGGACATGTATTTCCGATCAGTGCGACGGCGCGTGATACGCACGATGAGCAAGAAGTCGGGTCTAGGTCACCGCTGCACTGGAAGAGACCATATACGGTAACGGTCGATTTTACTCCGCTGCCGGAAGGAACGGTGAGGTTGTTGTAGCGGCTGAGGGCAGTGGAGCTGATGAGGGAAGAGAAGAGGGAGTTGAGGTTGGTCTCGTAGGCGGAGCCAGGAGAGAATTTGGCTGGCGAACAATTTGCGTATATGAACATGTCTGTGGAGGCGGAGTAAGTTGGGTTGTCCGTGGAGGCGGAGTAAGTTGGGTTGTCTGTGGCGGTGGAGGAAGTTGGGTCCATTAGGATGACGGTGGCGAGAACAAAACAGAGAAGGGTCGTCGTTGTTTTCAACATTTTTGTTCTGATTGGTGTGACTTAAAGGGTGAAGTCTTGAGAGAGTAAAATAGAAGTTGAGGAGGGAAGAGCTTGCTTTAAAGAGAATTAACGTAAAGAAGGGAGTAACTTATAGTATGTAGTTTACATACTATGTTGCATGCTTTTTTGTTTTTATCTTTTTGGTGGACGTTATTAGGAGACCTTCCACAATTTGCAATTATTTCATATTATCGAATTACTAAAATACACCAACTCTTTCTCCGTTCAGAATTAATTGATTATAGCTTTATTGTGGAATTTTGCAATGTGCGTTTATTTTAATGTCCAGTGCAATTCTCTTTAGATGAAGTATATATATGTTTTTACTCATTTGGATTCAAATTTTGACTTTGACAGTAGTGACGAATTGTGTGAATGAATTCGTTAGCTTCTATACATAGTTATTGTTAATTATTACCTCTTCTATAATATAAGCCATTAACTAATTAAAGGCACTTAAATTAAGGATGTTTCTTATAGTATGGTAGCCTGCTGTGGAGTTTGAATACGTATAGAAAGGCAAGATCTATATGAATTTTCACGAAACCAATACAAATATTATTTTCTTGACATATATAGTGATTAAAAAGACATAAATATATATATATATGTGTGTGTGTATATTGATAAATATGCATTCCACTTGGATTTGTCTCTCTCAATCGGTTTCTTATTCTCGGTCCAGTTTGTCTTTAAAAAGATGATAGGAAGAAGCTTCGAGCATTATGTACAGAATCATATATACAACGACCATATTGTGTGTCTTGGTTACAAAAAGAATATGAATAATACCAAGTAATGAACGACTAAACGTCATGAAAACGAGTCATGGTTATTATATATAGTATAGCGTATAGGCAATGGTACCTGAAAGTGATCTAAGAAGATGAAAATTAATTATATGGAAATGATCTTGGCGTGTTGTAGTATCATCTTTTTCTTTTTATTTATATAATGATATTGTTTTTTGGGGCCAAGGGAAGGGAAGTATGTTTTAACCACCAAAAGGCCCTTTTTGTAACTAAACTTCCTTCTGCAGAAACAAATTCACTTTCATACAATAGGAAAAAAGATAAACAATTAAGAAAGCTTCCAACGTCAAGGTTTAGTTACGGGACCGGTAAATGCATATAGAGAAGACAAAAATGTTCTTTGACCTTCTTTTGTGTGGGTGGTTCTTGAAATCACGGCAGACAACACCATCGATTAATTGTGTAGACTTTTTTTTCTTTGGTTAGAGACTATAGATAGTTATATAAAGACTTTTGTTTACTTCTTCAACTTTTTGTTTGAATCTGAAATAGTTTCTTGACAAAAAAAATCCATTAGTAGTATTCGTAACGACGGCGATAACAATCTATAGCCAAAGAAATGTAAATAATAATACAGTTACATAGTTAACAATAAAACAAGTTATTTTTTTTGGGTTTAAATACCAAAATAAGTTTCACAATAAAATATTTTTTATTTACATATCTTGAGATGTTAATTTATAGTTGGTGTCATGCGCTATGATACTTCATACTTACCTTTTGATTCTAGCAAGAATTAAAAGTTTTCTTAGTCAAATCAAAAGTTGTTATAATAGAACAGTAACATAACTAATCTCATCGTTCAACCTCAATTACCAAAACATTACAACATATACGGACTGTGTTTGAGATGTCTAAACTGAGATGTAATAAATCCTCTAATCCTTATTGTTTTTATCAATTAAATACAACATGCATGCTTGTGGTGTTTTTACACAGAGACAAATTAAGGAAGCATTTTATGATACCAGAACGTAGTAATTAGTAATTACTAATGAGTTAAAAGTTAAAACATTGACACAATGACAATAATAGTATAACACAACGTAATAATTTCGTCGATAAGGGATTATCTATTGATTTAGTTATGAAACTGAAATAATAACCAACTAATTAAGATGACATAATTGATAGCAGAAAGTTTTGGTGACTGCATGGTGAGTTTGATCAATCATATTACTTTCCAAAATAATATTTAATTTTCACGTAACATAGGAATAAAAGGACTGATTAGAAGTTGTGTCATTTTTTCACTAACGAACATAGCCCACATGGGCCTACCGAAAGAAAAAGAGACTTCACTAAATATATGAACAATTATAAATTTACCGAGACCAAGCTGTCTGTATACAGAGTTCATACCTCGAATGTTAATTTAAACGTCAGTGCTTAATAAAGACAGTTTTTAGTTTTTGTCTTCCTTGGCGGATGGATCAGTAATCATTTCGTCATTTCGATACAGAAAAAGTAGGGATTTAGGAGGAATTAAATTGATGCAGAGATTAAGGAAGTTGGTGAGTAATTTCGTGCTTGACTTGATATATAAGTCATTGGTCTTTTATATTTGAAAATAATAATAGATATCCGTATTGTGGAGTCGATAATTTTCTTGAATTTAGACTAACCTAATACGGTTGACTCATTCGTCAATTCCAAAAGGAACACTTTTTTTTTTTTGGAAAGTTTGTTGAAATTTTCAGATTTGAAATTAGATACACATCCAATATGGCTACCCGATAACTAATATAGAGTTGAAAGGACTTCGATCTTGCTATTGTTTTATTTAAAGACAATCCCTCACAAATCATAATTAAGATCGTCTTGTTTGCATAAAAAAAAAAATCAATTTAGATGCTCTAGATGATATGGACCAAAAATGATATTTCATTGACAAGAACGCAAAAGCTATATTACAAAATGACAAGATCAGTTTTTCCCCTGTTTTACTTTTCTTCTTCTCAAAGTCTGCCTAGCTATTACCACATGAATATGTTCAAAACAAGATCTTTCAAGGTATATCTATATTTTTTTCTCCTTTTCTCTTACGCATCAATGATTGGATCTGTGTCCAAGTGTAACAAAAATCATATATACCGATTTTTTTAAGTCTTATTGATTTTATGATATATATTCGTTTACAATTGTATGTAGAGACCATCATATTCTGTATGTGATTAAAAAAAGGGTGTTTATAGAAATAAACCAGCGCCTTACAGTGCCATATCTGAAAGTATGTTAATTATGGTTATGGATAAGACATAATTTGTCAGCATCGATCTAATTATTTTTGAGGAATAAAGAGTTTTAAAAGTCACCTACCCTATCACAGACTGTCCCTTTGAACAAAAGTTTCTGTATAAAAGAACGTAACACTACACATGCTAGATTGGACACCACAATAAGCATACGTCTGCTCTGATCCTGTGTCTTCGTTTCTATATTCATGTTTTGATGTGTAGTTTCATATTCTAATTAAGTTAATATTTGTTGTATCATTCCAATTTTATAAGATTTTTTGTTCCTTTACTTTGTTCAAATCAGTCATCAGCTCTAACATTGTCCCGATCGAATATATGTTATGTAGCACACATTTTGGTTACATGTCTGCAATCGTAAGGAACAGTAAGCGTTGGCCTGCTCACATTTTCTTAAACCTAACAAATTATGTTAACAATATGGTCTATTTACTTTTTATGCTAAGGTTGTAACGACGTGATATCTATGATAAGATCCGCATTGTACCAGTAGCCGCTATTGTTTCAAATCAAACAAAGCAACATGAGGCTGAACAAGACTTTATTCAAATAGGTCGGACCATTGACGATAACTAAAACGCAACCTAATGGTGCACCGGATTAGATAGATCATAGGTGACTCTCAACAAATTGTAATGCTCTCCTTGTTTCATCAAACTTGACTAGAAGCCTAACACAATCGAACAAAGCAGCATGAGGCTGAACAAGAATTTATTCAAGCAGCATGAGGTGCGTAGTATTTATCATGGGGAGGCGCTGGAAACGGCGTTTCTGTAACTTAATGGTGCTCTGGATTAGATAGATCATAGGTGATTCTCACCAAATTGTAATGCTCTCCTTGTTTTTAATTCTTTTTTTGCCAAGGAAGTATATATAAACTTAGGTTGACAATCTTTGTACTACCTCTCTGTTCATTTTCCAATGATATTAATGTTCTTAGAAAAAAAAAAACGCAACCTAAGGCTTAACAAACGCTAAACAATGATACATTAATTAATTGAGAAAATGGTCAAAACCGGCTTGAGAAGTGTCAGGAGGGCCTCACCGAGATTCATCACCCACCATGATTCAGGCACCGCCAGATAAGATTCAATGTCTCCGTCAAGAAGGTTGAGAAACCACACAATCAGAGCTAGATCTTATCCTGTCAAAGCCGTCAGTGTTTGCAGCTGGTGGTTAGTCACTGTAGACTGTAACCGGTGCTTCTAGCTCTATCAAGAACCAAAGTCCAATCTAGATCTGAAATTTCAACAAAACACCTAACCAATTGAAAACTAAAAACCTTCGAATACCAGCCGAAAAGGACATGAAAGTATAAAACAAACCGATTGCTTTGAGAGCAAGTCCACCGCCAAGATCAAAACGAGAAAAAGAAGTAGATACTCTTCTGCAAGACATCATACTATGAATATAATAACTAATTACTAAGTTGGAACAATCGTTTGTGCCAATCTATAAATTTGTGGCTTAAAATGTAAACTACAATAAGTTAGAAGTTAGAACAATAAAAATTGATTTAGAATTCCATTTTTATAGTCGGCCTAATGAAACCTTCCGCCTGCTCAAACAGTTTAGGTTTCAATATAAATTAAATCATAGTATTTTTCTAAGCTGGCCGTTAGCTTCATTATTAGATTTTAAAATCGAACCAAACAAATCAGAAACACCTCATTGTTCATATGATCATATCTAACTATCTAAGCATAGCCAAAAGGCCTAAACCTCTAAATTGCTGGTTCTTGTCCATGATGTTTAGTGTAGCAAAAGAAAAATATTTGAGTTGGGCCTATTATCTAAAACAACAGAGAATATGGGCTTCCATCCATTAGTTTCTTACACTAACCCAGTTATTATAAATGGTACAAAGCCACCTGTAACAAAAAAAAATCCGTAAGAATCAACTTTTCTTGCCAAAGCCCGTAACCATTGCTAATTTTCTACTTTCTACTTTTTAATCTTCGGCTGCAAAGCCTGCAATGTAACAGTAAGAGATAAGCTTTCCGGAAATGGATCCGACGTGAATAAGATCTAAAAACTCCTTTACAATTTTGGAACTTTAGGTTGAGGCAAAACTATTGGACTAACCTGAATTGGCTTACAATAACTAATTAACTAATTTTATACTTTTCTTGACCCAAAAACAATCTATGGAAATTGAGACATGTGAGTCTTCGATTTGAAGTATACAATCCTTTATTGGAACAAGATACAAGTACGTACACAATTGATCAAATACACACACAAAAAAAAAAAAAACTATAAATTTTAGAAAATCAAACAAATTGCAATCGTCACGGCATTGTTCACTAATAAAAAGTTTAATAAATAAACAGATTCACAAGCATATTAAGAGTTTGCATAGAATAGTGTGTTTATGGATGTTTCTTAGAAGCTCTTTGTTTCTCGAGTTTCTCGAAAAGAGAACCATCGTAGACAGCTCTCACCGTATCTTTGTGCAACAAACCGTTCTTGTCTTTGCATAAATAATGCAATATCTTCCACTCCGTATATGCAGCAATCCTGCATATAAAATTAGTCAGAATCAGATCCCATACTATCGCTTTTCCGGTTCTGGTAACCGAATTAAACTAAACCGGTTCGGATACTTACGCTCCTTTACGATCATTAGCTTCTTTGTTTGCATTGAGGAGGTCTTGGAGTTCTTGGCTCGTCAAAGCTCCGGGATGTGTCTTTGAATGCTTCGCAAATATCTCCTCGAACTTCGATTCCACAAACCTCCAATAATTTAATAAGAAAACAAACAAAATTAATTAATAAAAAAATTTAAAAATTTATCAGAAAAACTGTGTAATTTAAATTGGAAAATGGGAAAAGAGAAGATACCTTCCATCCTTATCGTAAACGCCTGAATCGCTGCCATGTTTGGCAAGATGGATATTCTTAACCTCTATCGGAAAAGAGAGCGAGAAACCTTTCCCCTGTAAATCAATAACACACACATCATTGATTCTTTCTTTTTTCCTTTAATTTGTATATAATAAAGTATGAGTTTATTAATTGTAACATAAAAATTAAGTTGAACTTGTGTATATTAGTAATTTAATGTTTAATTTACCGGACGAGTTTTGCTGCTAAGACCCATGTTGATGAACAAAGAAGCGAATGCCGACAAGAGATATCCACATCCGATTGCTCTAAATCCTGTTCTTGTTTTTATTTGTTTGTCGTGATCAAACAGTATAGAAAATATCAAGAATCTCTTAGTTAAGAGTGCAGATGAGAGTCATAAGACCATAAGAGCCACACAAACATATACAGTGAACAAAAGATCTCTAAGACAAATCTATATTTAGATATTAATACAGAGATTGATTAAGACATTTTCATTGAACTAAAGAGTTTTCTGTTTCTTGACCCAAAAAAAAAAGAGTTTTCTGTTCAACACCGTACCTTGATATGTCTCTGAGGGATAAACGATGCCATCTTTGTTCCTGTCGAAGAAGGCGACATGTCTCTGCAAGAAATTATCTTCTTCTGGCACGAATTTCACTGCTAAACAAAAGAAAAACAACTCAAAACGTTTAAAGATCGATTTTATGATGATACTATAGATACGTATTTACTAATCACCGATATGAAAATTGAGAACGAGAATGTAAGATAGAGTACCAGTGGGTGTAGAGGAAGCCATGATCAGAGAGGGACAACAAAAAATGAAATGGTTGAGAGAGAGAAAGAAGTTACAGGAGAAAAGGTGAAAAGAGAATGGCGAAACACACGCTTCTTTTATGTTTAGATTTGACAATATACTAAAGAACTGTTCGTTATGTTATTGAATGATAATAATGTAATCAAAGATTCGATTCGATCTGTATATATATATTTTTTTTATATGGTATGATTTTGTATACGAAAACGAGAAAATGAGTGGGAGGCGTCAGGCATTTATTATTGGTCTCTCATTCATGCACCACGTTGCTTTCGCTGATACAGCCATATATAGCACATTCATAAATTCAGTTTTAATTGACTTTACTTCTTTTTTCCTTCTCAATAATAGTTTTCGTTATTCGGAATATAATTTAATGGTTTATACATCATAACTCTTCTTTTTTTTAGTATTATCTTTCTTTATTGCCGTCACCCTTAAATTTATTTTTTAATATATCGATTTGATAAATGTATTTTGAATTTGTTTCTACAATTGTAAAGTTTCTATGTTTTGTCCGTCACTCTCGCTAGCCGACGCCATTTGTAAATTTATGGTGCACATTATTTGAGTACATACCTTACGTCGGTTTCATAGAGAACGTCTTTTACAGAAGTTTCAAAGAGAAAAATAACATTTTAACAAACCCTTACGAAAGAAAACTCACTCATATAATTTTATTATATTTTACATATTCATTAATATTAACTAGAAGTAGATGAAATATGTCTTTGTTTAAAATTAACCAAATATGATAAAAAAGACAGGAAACAAGATAAAATACTAGTCAGTTATAAAAATGAGAAGATAAATTACTAGTCTAACACGATACTTTTTTAAAAAACGGGAAAATGTAACAATTTAGAAGTAGGTTTGTATTTTTCCCCCCAAAAAAACAAAAAAAAAGAGGTAGGTTTGTATTTAACCAAAATATAAAATTGGGTTTAATGAGCGTATATTATAAAAACAAAAACAAAAATCGTGATGTACATTACTTATCGGCAGATGAAACCAAAATGATGGTGGAGAGAAATATTATTAAAGTAATGGATTAACAAAGTGCTTTTTGAAAGAGAAATGATTAAACAGGTGTGATTTCTTAGGGTACATAGTATATTGTTTTTAAGTCGTGTAATTTGTATGTTTCTTTATAAAGCCTAAAGACTTCAATTATTAAGTTCTTGACCAATATATACGGATGACTCAGCTCCGCGTTTCTATGCGGACAAGCAAAGTCACGGCTGCGAAAGCTTTAGCCCTCCTTAATTTGTCAGTCACTCTTTTATACGTATTTAGTCATAAATACGACAACTTATACAGTTACACGTATAAAGTAATCAAATCACAGTTTTAACGTTGGTATTGGTATTGGATGGTACCAATCTATCAGTGAAAAACTCCGAAAAACTAACAAAATATTGCTTTTGCTGTTTCTATCATTCGAAGCGACTCGTTTGTGTTGGTGGATCGGTAGATTAATAACTGTTATCTGTTACGTATAACTATAAACTATATCATATATCATATGAATACATAGTAAGTTCTACTAGTTAGGCATTATAATGCTTACACATATATCGTCGACTATTGATCTCGAGCATAACATAATATGGACTAAAATTATAAATAATTTTGGTGTTAATTGTGCCAATAATCTCGCGAAATTGTGAGCACATTTTGTCACTAAAAGCTGATAAGATGCGAATGACTTTTCACGTCCACCAATTGGACTTTCATAACAGTTGGTATTTTGATGTTTTACAAACTCTACGTTTTGATGTTATGAAAGTTAGAGATTTTGTTAATAAAAAAAAGCGTATACGGTTTGAGACTTGGTTTGAAAAAAAAAACTACTATACTAAATGGAAAATGTTTGAAGGATTAATAGACTTTAAGAAACGGTATCAACATTCACACGCATTGGAAGAGTGCAATAATTAAAAAGGCCATTGCGTAGAGCCGAGTGCAACAGATTCCTTATGCTTTTATCTCTTTTGTCTTGTCCAAAGCCAAAAGGTTGGTGATGACAACGCTACAACTTCCTCTCCGCATTCACACTTTGGTATATATCGTTGCTTCTACAATTTACCAGAAACATTCCCTTTTATATTATAATCCAGAACCCTTTTTAACTCTCTTTCAAACCTTATTAAAATTCACACCATACAATTCCATTCATCAACAATTCCACCATAGACAATTTAGCGCATAATAATACTGTAAATGCTGACGGATGAATTATTAAGTTAAAAACATGCTGAATTGCAAAAAAAAGGGAGAAAAATATTGAAAATTTAGATATGAATTAGCTAGCTAATGTTAGAGGTTGTTTTGTGACGTTATTTTGTTATTGTTCGCAACTATTCAACCAGACTGTTATCTTGTGACGTTATTATTTTTTTTTTTTTTTGGAAAAACAAAATTTGTGACGTTATTATGACATTCGTTTGTTACTATTTAAACTTTTTTGACCGTAACCTAGTATGCCATATTACGCCAACATCAGTTTTTGAACAAGATTTTTCCATTAAAGAAGCTCATCCTCTTTAGTAATTTGCCAAGATTGTTTGGAATCCAAACTAATGAAAAAATCTCTTGAACTTATTATCGATGTGACTTAAAATTTCGGCTTCCATGAGTAAACTGACAGCAACAATCCCTTGGTGCTTTTGTTGCCAGGTAAAGGTTACTCTTAAAATGATTGGTTATTGCAATATCTCGAAGTGTAGGAATGCGTCTACCACATGCATGACATTTAACAAACATGTTTCATGTTTCTACCAAAAATTGTAAAAAGTAAGCTGCTTTCCCACCCTCCAACGTTTGCTTTTTTTATTCAGATATGCAAAGGCTCTTCTTTTGATACCATCTACGACCCTCCTTTTCCCCTCAAGATCGGGCCACACACACACACATATACAAACAAGTAGAAAAGAACAAAAAAAAGTTACGGAGAAGAAGAGTTTATGAAGAACGGCACCGGTTTTGGTGGATATATATTCTCAAACATTACATAATACATAATAATCAAATGGTAGGATTAAGTAAGGCCTGTTGAAGAAAGGATTCTGAGGCAGAGCCAATCTCAAAAGCTTTTTAAATCTGATGTTTATATATACACTGTTTAGTCTCATATAAATCTCTTACAAATTCCTCATTTACCTTGGCTTTCACATCACACAACATTTCACCACTAGTCCCTTTGGATCTGTTCTCCCTTCCTCGTTACCTGATAAGACAGACAGACAGACATTGGGGTTTTCCGGTTAAAAAAGTTAGGAATCGGTCAGGTTATGTAAAAAGTTATATTTGTCAATCGAAAAGATATGAAAACAAGATACAACGCATAAAGAAGATATTACCTTCGACGGGTTGAGATAACTTGCGGTTCTGCGGTGACATCATGTCTTTTTTAAGCTGCATCAGCAAATCCTCCATAGTGTATTCTCTTCTCCAGTTGGAGAGCATAGGGAAGTGACTCGGTTCGACCTGATCATTCGGTTTGACCCAGCTTATCAAAAAAACCATATGTATGTAGCTGAATGAATATGTTGCAAAAACAATGTATGTAACTTACCACTCCATTTTCAGGGTTGACGCAAGCCATGTTAATCCGGGACTGGAACCTAACAGTAGGTGGACTTTGTGGGTAATCATTTCCACAGAAGAGCTTGAGCTGGAAGATTTTCCCTTCATAGGCAGTCTGATAATACCAATTTCATCAAACAAAAACATAAATCTTCTTAGATACCAAAAGTGGAAACATACATTTCCCTTTGTCTCTACTCATTTCCCAAAACAGGTATACATATGCTCCATACAGATAACAGTTAAAACGAAGCTAAGGATCAGTTCCAGTAAACATCCTTACATATACTGATACCAAATCGAAACAAAATTGCATCTTTACTCAAATTCAAAGACAGATACTTTAACTAATCATAGAGGTGAAGGAACGTACGTTGTGAGGACCAATAATGGTGCCAGTCCAAGATTGCATCAAAATATCGTCTGCATCATCCATTCCATAGCTCACTGTCCCATCTCCGATACCTTTCTCACCTCTTTCTAGCTCTTCCAACAACCTAAAGTTCCTCGGCACTGCCCCACAACAACAACAACAAGATTTTAGTCTGTCTGAGCGTTACTCTCCTAATCATTTCCAGATCACAAAAAAAAACAATCCCGAACTAAGATCTTTCACGATAAAGTTAGATCATTTTAATTTCAACCTTTCAAAATAAGAACACAACAACAAAAAGAAAACCCTAAGATTCCAAATCAAAAACATGCTAACCGATAAAAAAATCGAATCTTTAACGGAAAGAATACAAAAGAAAATCGATTGAAGGACTTACCAACGACCTTCTCTTCCTCTGAAGCCATCGCGTTGAGAGACTTTTGTAGTTAGGAGAAATTTCAGACAGTATCTGAAGATGCTTGGGAGAGTTAAAACCGAACAGGAAATCGGATAGACAGAAGAGAGAGAGAGACTAAGAAGAAGTACTGTTCATTAGAAGGGATGTGTGAATGAATGAATATGGGAAAAATTAATAATAATGGAAAGAAAAATAAAAAGCGAAAGAGAGAGTTTGTCAAGTGCGTGTAGTCTCACGGTAGTTATCTTGTAACCCCATTTTCCCCACCTCTCCAACAATATGTATATTAGGGCTTTGATTGGCAGAATTGCGTTTTTAAACGTTTACCATTCAAGACTAACATTAGGAGGATTTTTATCTATTTATTTTTGAATAAAAAATGTTTATTAGTGCCACTGCTGCTCTATGATAGATCTCTTCCAATGGTCAATAATTTGAATTACAATTAAAATCATCAAACGCAAACGCGCCAGTGCCATTTGCGTCCAACATTTCACAATTAAACAAGATAAATGTCTTTAAATCAAACCAGCCAAAGAAACAACACTAGAACCTAACAGATTATCTTAATTTTCAAGCAAACCAATCATCCATCTCTCCATCATCACTAGAGTCACCAAGAAGCTCAATTTTTCTCCGATCATAACATTTTCCTAACTCTGTTTCGTCATCCTGATCATCTTTTTTCTTTTTACGCCCATTGCTTCTCATTCTCTGTGTCATCTCCAACTTCCATTGCTCTCTCTTTTCCGCACTCCTTGAAACACTGCTTCTCCCTCCTTCCACTGGAAATCCCATGACGCCATCTTCTTCTTCCTCTTCTTCTTCTACATTGCATCTTCCACTCTCTTCTTCTACGAAATTCCACGTCATTGTCTTTGAAACTCCGCAGTGTTGATCACTAACAGTCTTTGAATCCGGTGTCACGTTTGGAGCCTTTTGTCTCTTGTGATCACATTTCAAACATATCGAGTTTCTTCTAAAATTAATGTAATAGCACCTGATCATGTATAGACAGTGATATCAACTTTCCAAACAAAAGTCTTTGACCGTCTTTAATTTAGCTTTAAGGTTCAGGGATGATGATAACTCACGACTCGCATTCCCACTCTCCCGGATTGATTTGACGCATTGAAGGCTTGTCTTTGCACCTTAAGCAACTCGTGTTTTTTGCAAAGTTCAGGAAATTGCACCTGCGACAGTAAGTGGGAGTTCAGGGTTTCATGGTTTTTAATCAGACACTGACTGATGAAACTGTAAAAGATGTACTCACGTTTGGCATATCCAATCTCCTTTCTTCAGCGGGAGATGATCTCTCTGTTCTTGCTTCAACTGTTTCAGCCTTTCCTCAGAGAAGACATCACATCGCAAGCATCTTATGTTTTTCGCAAAATTTAGGAACTTGCATCTGCCAAAACAAGATGAATATATAACAAAAGCGAGTAGATGAACGATCCATGAATTGAAATAATGAATCTTGTATAGATAATGCAGTAAGATTACTTACTCTGTACAGTGCCAATCCCCTGGCCTTTTTCGCGGGTCTCTCTCATCACTGTCCTGTGAATTTGACTGGAGCTCATCTCGAGCTGTCTCACTCTCAGCAGACTCAACATCTTTTAAGCTATACTCTACACTTTCTCTCAATAAATTCCTCACGGAATCTTCAACAAATTTGGTTTGACAGGCACGATTCTCAACGCTAGGAGAAATGGAATCAAGCCCGTAAGTAAGCAGTAGACGCATGACATCTATAGTTCGCGCACCTTCCTCTTGTCGTGCCTGTACATACGCCCTTTCACATTTCCCTCTCAAGTTGCAAGAGCCACACACCTACTAAGTAAATGTTTCAAGCTTGGTAAACTAAGTCTCAAAGTGAAACCTCAGAAAGACAAAGAGCTAACGCCATAACTGTGTGATAAGTATTTATTTAACGGAGTCGACTTTGTACTAAACTACAAGAATGAGGAATGCATACATTCACTTCATCAATGCCCACATAAGCTCTTAAACGTTTTCCCGAGTTCACAACCTTCCTGTCAATGCTAGGACATCCACACCCAGCGATCACTTTGATATCTTCCTTCGACAAGTATCTGAAAAAAACAAAAAATTACAGAACTTGAGAGGACCTATCTATATATTCTATGTCTCGTTGGCATTTAGTCGAACACCATGTGTGCATTACCTTAAGAGAGTAAAACGATGGCGGGCAAACTCAAGACAAGCAGTACGAATATGATTCGACTCTTTCGAACTCATCAAAGGATTCACAACTTCTCCAAAGTAACCTTTCTTCACGAGCATCCCCATCAAATCCAGCCATTCGGGCAATGGGTGCGAGCTTGGATCATCAACCAAACCTGCTCTAGCGATCTCCTCCGTGTTTCGGGTTTTAACCAGACCGTGGATATGCGCAACGGCCTTGAGTTGTCTTGTGTAGAATCCATGGAAGTATCCATGCTCGGTCTTCAAGAATCTCATCATGAAGAAAAGAGTTTTTGGCGGGTAAATGACAAAAGCCTAAAAGGCATCTCCTTTATTTGTAATCACGAAATTAATCAAACAAAAGCTTTAATTTAAAGAATTGAAATTATAGTTACTCGTCCACAACAGAATCAGCAAATTCTCCTCTAATTAAATTTTCAGTTATGCAAGTTAAAGAAAATGCTTCAATTTAATAAGTTTATAGAAGTTTAAACGTCAGAACAAACTTTTATAATACGTAAAAAACAAAACGGCTACAAAATTCGAAAAGCCTTCAGGGAGTTCAATGTAACACTGTCAAGAAAGAAAGCTTTTCCGCTTTTCTGATCTCAGTAACAAAACTAAAATAACTTAAAAACTTTCTTCTGCAAAAAGCTTTCAGGTTTGGCTCCTAAGCTCAGCTTGCGGTTTTCAGGGTTCGTCTTACATCTCCATCTTCGTGCTCCACCTGAAAGAGATAGACAGACAAGACATATGAGAAGATATGGCCAACACAAATCACGAATTAAGTCAAACACTTGAACGAATTAGGTAGCTAGTAGTCTGAATCTCTCACCTCGACAACAACTCTCTTTTTCTTCTTTGATTTTCCATGATCATCAGCCTTTCTTGAGTCTCTTTTTCCTTTTTTATGAATCACAACTTGCTCCTCAACGTCATCGTCTTCCTCATCAGCTGAATCTGTAAGAAAGTTTGTAGCTTTGTAAATAATCCACACGACCTGACCAAACTAAAAACTCACAAGAGAATGATGGATCAACATTGGATTTCAATGGAGGATTTTGTAACTTATTTGGGGATCTTGGATTACAGCTAATCAATTATTTGGGAAATGATTGAACCAAGAATATGAAATGCTTCTATATGAGTTTTACCATGTTCATCATCGTCGAAGCCAGACATCTTAGGGGGAAAACCAGAGAAATCTTCTATATCTTCCTCTTCTTCAGATTCTTCAAAGCCTTCAACATATTCAATCTCTGGTTCCTGATAATTCATTCAACAGCGAATAGTTTGATCAAAGGGAGTGTCGTCTATGTCAACAAAGCAGAGAAAATTACACAATATCAAATTTTCTGTGTACGCTTAGAGAAAGGTACCTCCTCTTCTTCCACAACTTCCTCCTCTTCCATTTGCTTTTCTTTGTCGAGAACCTTATCCCACACCTCCTCTGAGTAATTGTATATGTCACCATAAATTCCTTTCTTCAGACGCTCTAGCAACTCGGTTTCAATGGCCTGTTTAAAAGAGACCGGATTATGAATTATAACAGAAGAGAAACTAAACGGACACGCAAAACCAAAACAAGAAAATGATGGTGACCTTGTCCAACACCGCTGCTTTCACAGCCTTTTCCTCTCTTCTTAATTCTCTCTTGGTGTCCCTCCTAGGCATAGTCTTAATCGTCTCCCTAATGAACCAAATCAAAACCATCAAAAACAAACAATCAAACCCAACAGAAAAACAAGCAACTCGGAAGCTGCATGCTATCCAAAAAAAGATCACCACTTCTAAAAAGAGGACAAACCTTGTCTTGAGAGCAAGTTTCCTCATCCGAATACGCATCTGAGTCATTTTGGTCAGTCTTTGCTTGATCTTGTGCTGCAATAACTTAGGCCAATACAACTGCCACCACAACAACAACAACAACAAAAAAACAGAATCAAAACCTCTGCTCTAATTGCAAAACTCCATCAACAAAGTAAATCAAAATCTCACCAAGTGCTTGTCAATGGTTTCAAGAGCCTTCTCGTAGTTTCTTGGCAACTTTATCCTCTCCCACAAGTTCTTTGGCATATGGGCTCTCTCAATCGTCTTCATATACAAATAAAAAACACCTTTTTTTGCAACACAGAGAACAATCAAAGTAAGAGAAAATCCTAACACAATAGGCAAAAAGCTAACACATTTCTACATACCCAACAATCATTCCTCAATCTCAATCAGACAAGAACACGAAACAAGAAAAAAATATATCTTTTAGTGTACCATCGTGCTCTCTAATGGTGGCATAGCGACTGTTAGCAAGAGGACAAGAGCTTCGGTTGCAAATTCCAGTTACGTTGTAAGGGTTTCTACAGAAGATTCCGGTTTCGATTCTACAAAGTAAAGCAAAGAGAAAGAGAAAAGATTGAAATCAGTATAAAAAACAAAGGTCGCAGAGGAAACTTAAGGAGAAAGGAAAGAAAAGAGGTTACTTGGCCATATAGCTGCAGTGCTTGTGCCTGATGACTTGCCATATAACCTCGTCATGCTGCATCTTTTCACAGAGGAATTCAAAATCCGGGGACGCAGAATGGGGATGGTCGGAGAAAAGAGTTAGGCTTTTGCGGAACTAGGGTTTCTTATGAGGAGTTAATTTGATTATTTATTTGATGGGAGTGTGTGTAACCGATTGAGTAGAAAATAATTGTTGGTTTTTGCGAAGATTGAAAAGTTTGAGGGGTATGCTGAAATGTTTAATATTGCTCCGCTCCGGGTTTATTGGATGGATATCCAATTTGCTTTGGGTTCAAATCTTAGATATTTTAATAATGATTTTTTAACATTAAATATGTCAATTGCATATTTGGTAATATAACGTGGTAAATGAAGGTTAATTTCGTATTTTTATTCTAAATTAATATAATAGACATCACTAAAAAATAATAAAAAATAGTTCTATTTTAAATTTTCAATTATTTTTTTTATAAAATAATAACTTGTTAAACTAATAAAATATCATATTACCGAACCATCGCTAATCACTCTAAAAAGGTTCTGCTTTAGTAGTTTTCGTCCATCAAGAATATTTGGCCAAGGGTAAGAAGATTCAAATCCACATTTCAAGCTACCATGTTTAAAGTAGTATCTCTGTTTCAAGATCTACACAAGTATGGTTGATTCTAGATGCGCCAAACTTGCTGCCAAAAAAAACTTGATTGAACCAACTTATGTCATGAAAACCCAAACCACTATTCTCTTTCTTTTTAGATAGATTTGTCCATGCTACACAGAGTATCCTTTTTCTTATTGTACTATTGCTCCACTATAACTCTATCATGATACTTGTTGGCTTAACACAAAGATCTTTCAATTACTTAAAACATGATACTTGTTGATATAGCAAACACAGACATTGTGAGACCCACCGATTGAAAATCCAATCTAAAACCCGGTTGGATAATAGAGCTTCAATTGTGTATTTTTTTTTTCTCTTTTATAAAGTAAAACCGGTTCAGTTAAACCATAAACAGTAGAACCATATACATTTTGGTTTAATCTCCATTTTCCAACAACAAAAATATCTGAAAAACGGGACAACTAAAAAGGGATTTGGACACCTCCACAGAACTAGGGTCAGAGTAGATACTGTATTTGTTTGTTTCCACTAGACACGTCACATAAACTCATTGGACTTTCATACAACGAAATAACGAATGATGTACTGTTCTGACATTCGCTCACGGAGTTACGATCACAAACGAAAAAAATAGTGTAGCAGAAAGCTACATAGCATCAAAACAAGAAATTAGCTGAAGATTCTCTTTCTGCAATTATCGTAAAATGAACAAATTAAGTGCTTACATGCAAGGCCTCACTTATATTATGGTGAAACACATGATCACAAAGTAACCAACAACTAATATGTAATCCACAAAATAAGTGGAAGTAATTAACGGATTTACTCTCGGGTTCTTACTTCCGGCTTATATGAAACTGATCCTCACGGTGTTATATAATATTTTCCGAGAATTCAAGAATTCTAATAATTGCCACAGTGTGAGTGATGATATTCATGAGTTGCGGATAAGATACAGTTGATTATGGCTCGGACTTCTATGAACGTAACAACCATTGTTACGATGCGATCTCTCAACACAGACCGGACATGCTTCCGGGTTCACAGTCGACGGCGACGGCGACGAAGGAGAGCGAGAGCGAGAGGATGAGTTCGACGAAGAAGTAGAAGCCGTTGAAAGCGGAGGAGACGAGGTCTTCGTCGTCCTCCTCGTTGATTTTGATGGAGAAAGGAAGACGTGGATCTTAAGCGACGGCGCCGTCGTAGAAAGATCGTATTCCTCCATGAGGTTGGTTAGGTCCTCGTCGGAGGAAACGGTTACAAGCGCGTCGAGATCATCAGTTGGTAACTGACACCGTAGACTGGTCACCGTCGTCCCGCAGACCTCGCCGAGTTTCATGGCCAGCTCTGTTAAAAACCACCGTCAAGATCTCTCGAAATAGAGAAAGAAGTTTGAAAAGGAAGAAAGAAAGAATCATAGCTTACCGGTGAAGGAGATGGAGCGTTGGACGGAAAGGACACGTGTATGGCCGCCTTGGTAACGGAGCTTGCCGTCGGGATAACGCGGGATGATTCTCCCGCCGTAGCTACACAGGAATTTGACGGTAGTTGGGTTCTGCGAATGATTGGTCATTGCTTTTACGTTTATTTTGCAAGCTTCGAGGAGAAAGTGTGTGTGTGTGTGTATGGCTTTTGTTCAAGCCAAGCAACTACAAGATTCAATGGTTATATATAGGAGTTTTCAAGAAATGCAAACGAGTGTGAACCGAGTAAATATGAAAGTATGGTATATTCTCTTTTTAGTGCGTGTGTGTCCCTAAATTTATTAGAATATTTTTTTTAATTCGAAATGAAAATTCGGCCGACGTTCTATATTTTGGAAATATTCTCTTGAATAAAAAAAAAAAACGAAAAAGAAAAGAAAAAAGTGCAAACTTCATAGGACAGAAGAGTCATAAAAATAAATCTATAGCATTTTTTTTTGACAAGTGGACCTGGAAGGAACCAGAAACGCTGTTGACTCTTAAAAACTGTTTCGATACTTAAAGTATGAAGAATATTATACGGTTGATGTATTACATTACTTTGTGGTGCCAACAGATTCTTTTTCTCATGTATGTTCAAAATGGATATCGTTTTCGGTGCTACAGTAAAAGTTTTAGATATTTTCCCATAGCCCTATCTTTTTCGTTAAGAAACAATGATCTCAGCTTTTATTTATTTTAAAGATATCGTGTTCCTCTATGAAACGTTATTTGATATTTTTCCATTAACGTGTAGTGCAGGCCTCCTGTCTTGTGCAGCCGGTCCCTCGAAAAGCCACAACGACCACGACGATTTGCATTTTAATGTCGTGTAACTCTTGATAATTATAACTGAGGAGATATTTTACTAGGCCACTTACATGATCTTGTTTATAAGAAGATTTATCCATTTTAGTTACTATTTACTCCGATTATACAGATTATATACAGTACTTCAATCTAAATCGAATCGTGTATTAATTAATTAGTACACAACCAATTATATTGTTTTATTTGGTTCAAAATGTGGTCTGCCCCCATGTACGATACGAGTTGAAGTAGGATGCGATGTTCGATGGAAGTGGCGTCTGTTATACATTTTTGTAAATAGAATTCATCAACCTCTAATAACATGATTATAAACCGAACTTTGTGGTTTTGATAGTAAATATGTGTATATAACCAAAATTATATTGGCGAAATAAGTATGAGAAAATGATGGGGACCCAATCTTCCGGTTTGGGTACTTGAAGCATTCATGTCTTTTCAGCAGACTTATTACTTATGGTTACTAAAACAGTGACCTCACATACCAAAACAAAATGATGATACTGCATTTAACCGCGTGTCTTCTTTAAGCATTCACAGCCGTCGGATAAAACAGATTATCGTACATGACATGGAGTCCGATTCAAAATCCGTTTGCTTATTGCCAGGGAAGCCAAAATACAGTGACACGATTGGTTTATGTGGCAACCATATTACTTATATAATTCGAGTGGCTGACGTTAATTTATAATTTTAAAGGCTGACAACATGGTGGTGAGTACACAAAAAGAAATTTATACACCAAAAACTTTCTTTTTATATACACAGCTTAGGGGTTGGTCCTTAGTTTAGCGTTTAGACCGACATGATAAGAACTATTCTATTAGAAGTCATTAGGTTAGACTTTAGACCGACATGATAAGAACTATTCTATTAGACTAAAACTTCACTGGTTAAAAAAATAAAACAGTTTTACTTTAGAGGAAACAATCAATCCTCTAAAGACAAGAAATTTTGTTCAACTTTTTTAAAGAAAAACTGAAAGACAACCCATCCTATAAATCAAGTATATTCTTTCATTTCAAATAGTTTGCAGCTTAGTTACAAGTTCATATTTCCTAAAACTATTTCATAAAACTATTTCATAAAACAATACAACAAATAAACACATTTTGTATAACTATATCCAAAACTAATAAGAAGCCTTTGAATAACGCACCTAACGTATATAAACCGTATCATCTCTACACACACATCCTCATGGATGCGTCATAGTCCCATAGACCTTTCATCAGTTGGCGTTCGAGTTTCTTCAATCTCCCACTGATCCAGTTATTGTGTAGAACGTAACAATGCTTCTTCTCACACTCTGCTCTAACATCTTTCTTCAGCCATAGATCTCCATAAGCTCCGTTCGGAAACAAGTCTCTGTCCAAGAAATGGACAGTCAGATTTGTCTCTGGTTCAACGCATCTATCGTCTCCCAAGCGATGACTCCCACCTTCTCCACATAATGTGTCATAGAAGCTAGGCTGCTCCGATAGACCGGAAGTCGCAGCATGCTTCACCACTTTCTCCATTGCTGCTATCGTCCGTTCATCGGAACGTGCGAAGTAGAATCCTGAGTTCAAGCGTCTTGGTCGGTTTATTGGTACTGCAAAAATGAAACAAAACTCAATTCGTTAGTGTCTTATTTTAAAATAATGGTTGGTCTAGTTGATCATTTCATCAATCACCTGTTGTGTTGTATTCATCGGATTGTGCAACGAGAACAGAAGGACCGAAAGAGTGAAGCAAAGGCAATGGGTTTCTGAACCAATATACATCTACATCGCTTAAGAGAACGTTGTAGCCGAGCTTAAGTATCTTCAAAACTGTTCTTGATTTAACTTTAGTCACTCTCTGGAAACACTTTGATCCAAAGTGGCAGTCATTAAAGCTAATGTTCTTAGGTGCGTATGGATCACTGAAAACTGGCAGCCCCTGTTATTCAGAACACAAGACCAACTGATTACAAACTCTCTATTTAACTCTATGCTCGTTCAATGTAGTAAGAAGGAGAAAGCAAGAGACTTTTTTACCTGTAATATAGCAAACTGATAGGTTTCGTCATCAAGTGCACAAACTAAGAAATTTGGAACTGAAAGGCGGCGTAACCTGCAGACCCAACTCATCAGCATGTCCTTATAACTAAACCCAGCGATTGAAAGAACAACTGTTCTGTTCTTGTCTGCAACTAAAGGGAGAAGAGACTCAAGGTCAAAAGGAAACTTCAATACTGGCACTGCTTGATCTTTCTGCACAATATCTAACTTCAAGCTTCGCGATTTAGTTCTGCTGATACAAGCTGAGATCTTCTCTCGCGTACGAAAGCCTACGTTTAAGCCAGTCTTTCCTTTGGGTACAATGGAACGATCTGAAGCGCTAACAAACATATACCGCTTGTTGCACTTTAAAAGCTTTGGTAAAGCATCAGACTTGGAGTTACTAAAGAACAATGACCCGTAAAGCTGCCCGAGATGGGAGTTTCCTACATATTCCCAGTTTCTTGTTTTGTGTTGCGAAACATTATCACTCCCATTATCATACTTCTTCTCGACATTGCCAATGAAAAAGCTCGATATGGTCGAAGTGGCGTCAAACACAAATCTTCTTTTACAAGACAAAGCCTCGTTAATGATCCATTGATTGTGAGTTCCCCTTTGATACAAAAAAGGTGGAAGTGCTCCACAGTGCAAGGGGGTATCAACGTTGTTCCATGCCATAATCATTTTGCCTTCACTAGAATTTGAATGCCAACTCCGCAAACTCATCATCTTCTGCAACTGTTGAAAATTTGAAGAACGCAATGAATTTTGATTGAGGAAAGGATTAGAGAATCATAACCAACAAACACAATAAAAGTTTAGCTTCCATACCTCACCAAACCTCACCCTTTTCCCACTGTCCTGACGCCAGAAACGTCCAGTTCCGTCCCAATGGAAAGGGAAACGAGGAATATTCACTGAGGAAGAAACGAGAAGCCAATCACGATCAAGGTCGTGAGCGTGACTCAAAGCGGAAATGAAATCCGGCAGAAGAACAGTCTCGGGTTCCATGAGAACCGCTATGTCGGATACATAAGCTTCACTTATCGCCAGCATTGAGTGTAGAAATGGAGTACCAAGAAACCTAACAGTTAGAGAGAGAGAGAAAAAGAAGAGAACTTTATTGCATAATCTCGAAGTGTAAATCATTCAAAAGGAAATTAGTGAGACAAGTATCAGCCACGGAGCCAATCATTCAAAGAAACAGAAGAGCTTACGTGAAATCGATGGTGGAATCAAGAAGAAGACGAGAACCAAAATTGTCGGTGAGATATTTAGCAGAAGAAGAAGAGTTGTGTTGAGTGAATAGAACAACTCTGACTTTGGAAGACAAAGCGAGCCATGAACGAATACCAAGTAAAGCTTGGCTATCTTCTTGATCAAAGGAGGAGGAGCTATCGAAAGCAGTGAAGATGGTGATTCTGGGAGCAGTGGAATCTCGGGAAAACGAAGCGTATCTGAATCGGTCATCGAGAGAAGGAGATAGAAGCTGAGTGCCGTAGAAGGAGAGAGCGATTAGGAGAAACCCAGATAGCCAAACAGTTAACAGTCCAGCTCCAAGTCCCTGTAAGATTTCATTAAATCAAAAGAGAAACTTGTCAGAAAGTGAAGACAAGATCTCGAAAAAAATGGGAATGAATGACAACAAGTGAAAGACATGAGAGAGAAAAGGAACCTTGAGCTTCATTGAAAATTAAGAGCAAGAATTGTTTGAATGAGAAGAGAAGACTAGTAAGAAAAATAAAGGGAAAAAAAAAGAAACTAAAAAATGGAACTTTAACGGAAAAGGGAAGAAAATGGAGAAGTACCAAAACTCCAGAAGTTGATGAAGAAGCGGAAAGCCGGCGGGAGGAAGGGAAATGGGAATGAAGGAGGAAGAAGACATGTGAACGCTTTTCGTCATCTTCAAGAAATTTCTTTTTAAGATTTTTATTCTTCTTCTCTGACAGTTTTCCCCCAAAAAAAAGTAAACTTTAGGGTTCTAACTTTTTTTTAACTCGTGTGCGAATCCGCCTAACGGACTCTGACCTTGAACATTAGATGCAGGCACAATCTTACTGAGTCACTGTTTTGACCTTTTGAACAGCACTCTGTCAATAACCTTTTTGTTTCTTGGAACAACTCAATATCAGAGGGGTTTTGTTCAATTGTTGTTTAAAATATAAAATTAATTCAGTTAATACGATTTTTGTAAGAATGTGAAACCTGAAAAACATAGGAGGGTATCACACAGATTTGAATTTGATCATCAAGAGTCAAACAATCAACACATTTTCCTACAAAGGAGAGCTTAACCAACCAACAAATCTGAGTCTGGAGGTGTTAATAGCTTAAGCAGCATTTCCAGCAGAGCTCTCGTTTCCTGGTTAGAGAGAAAAGCGCAAAGAGAACGATGATCCGTACGTAGTGTCTAATCTATGCACGGTATATATCCGTAGTTCTGGCACACATCTATCACCAAAAGTCTAGTTCGCTTACACAACACATCATGGACTTAGGATTAGGGAAACTTTGAAGAAACCCGTGGAATTCCCCCAGTGACAAAGAAACCCGCATAGACTAGGAGCTGGAATGATGTTCTAAGTAAATGGTTACCTGATACAGAAGATAACTATAAGGACTCGAATAATCCTAATGTTTCAAAGACAGACCATCCCATCAACAAGTTGTCTTTGCTTTAATATGTAAAGGAATCTAACGAAACTCTGTAACCTTGTTTCCTGGATGAAGAAGTATTGTATGACACAAACCAAGGCAGTATTATTGTCTTTGCTTCAGTTATGTATCTCTCTATTGCTTACTACTACTATCTCATAGAAGAGTTTCTACACAAAAAGCACAATAAACGAGCAATGGTGGCGGGCAGAATTATGGCCAAAGTATTTTACACACATAAGTCTCTCACTTACTCGACACCATCTCTCTTTTCATCAACCCCAAACCGGGAAAGAAGAAACAACCTTCATTTGTATTCTCTCTCTCTGCCATGCATCTCCCATCATGTGAGACCTTCCTTCCCCTGTTTGTGTTACGAGTTGCATTTCACTCAGCAGCAGAAGCAGCCTGTTCAACGCATATAGTTCAGCTTCCCCATTGTTTTTAACATTAAACCATCCATCCCTAGTTAACTTGCTAACTTTTTTTTGGTAAATAAACATCAGCTACACATATGATGCAAACACTTGAACCTTATCTAACTTGCTAACTTCTATATAAACATCAACTACACATGAACAAAAAGCTACTACTCTTTATAAAGTCTTATCGCCACATTAACTACTAATCTTGAGATGAATTTGATTAGTTAACCTGGTTAAGAGGATTATCAGGAGATTTCTTCCACATCTTCCAAATCAAGTCCTTGTACTGAGTGTGAGTAAGACCTGGCTTCTCCTCCTTGAGCCTTGGAAGTTCAGCTTCTTCATAAGCCTAATTAAACCCACAATTATCAGTCGGTCTATATAGAATTTGACATATCATCATGATCAACCAATCAATTCTCATTTCAAGAAAAGAGACTCTCCTCATCACACGTGATCCCTATACTAAACAACAAACACAGTTACGAAGAAGAGATAAGATAAAAAGATACCTTAAAGGAAGCCTTAAGCCTTTTTTCCGGGTGGCGATCAACGGGGAGGTTATCAGCGACGGTCATCCGTGCAAGCGCCTCATCAACAGTATGTGCCTCGATGAGTGAATCATCGCGATTCGTATTGGACACCAGCACCATCTTCTCGTACTCGTCTTCTCCCGCCATGCGTGTCTGTTTCTTCTTTGACTCTTCCGCTTTCTTCGCCAGCGCCACCTGATCCTCCTCTCGCCTTCTGATGAGCTCCGCCTCAGTCACCTTCGGGACCGGCGCTGAGACGCGGTTGACCTTCTTGTCCGGCTTCTTCAGAGCCTTCTCAAGCTCCTTCTCCTCCTCCTCTGCAAGACGCCTCGCCTCAGCTTTCTTGGCGGCGGTTTCTGCCTTCTTCTCCGCCTCCTCTTCCCGCTTCTTCGCCGCCTTTGATTTCGGACCTTCCGCCTCGCGCCAGTATTGCTCCTCCTTCTCCCGTGTCTGCCGATCCTTCTGCTCCGCCTCCGCCGCGTTCTTTCGCGATTTGGCGACCTCCGCCTTGCTGTTGACTCCCATCTTCTTCGGCATCTTCGTCGATCGCTAGGGTTTGTTAATCAGATTGATCTCGCTCTCGTCTCGATTTACTCTTCCTTCACCGCAGAGAGAAAGAGTTTATCTGTCAATTGATATAGCGTGCACGCGGAGATAGAAGATATTATATGTTGCTTTTTCATTTCTACTTTAAAACCCGTCACCATTTACAAAATCTCAAATGTTTAAGTCGTTACTAATGTATTGGCCCGGCCCATTCACTTTTGTCAATAAATTATTTTTCTTAGTCACAAATTTGGTACGATATCGTAAAGAATGTAGAACCAAAAAAACTTAAGTGGATAACACTGATTTGATCATCGAATGTTTTAGAAGACAGACCATCAACAAGTTTGCCGGATACAATTACATAGTAAAGCATTCAACCAGTAAAATAAGAACAAGCAGTTAAGAAAATCGTTGGACCATCTATCTCTTCTTGAAGAACTAAGGAGAGAGCCAGCTCAAACCAATAATAGCTCTATATCCAACCCGCTGATCAACTAGGCACGTGCAGAACGATCAACTCTCTCAACAGCATTATCGTGGGCACGGTTTCTGACCAGTTGTGTTCATTGTTATTCTCGATGTCGCCTGCGTGGGGATCTGGACCCTGACCGCTTTGACCTGTATATCATTAAGTCAGTTTTGTGTTCCATTGAACAAGCAGGAGAGATTAGCAAATGGTCTTTAAATTAAAGCGGAAAAAAAAGAAGTTACTGCTTTAACCACCTGTCAAGACACAATTAACATATGAAATTGGGAATGCCTACCTGGATTTTTCATGAGAAGAGTAGAGCGTGTGTTTGTGCTCAGAATGCTTGCTATGTGGTGACCGCGAAGAAACATGTCTATACAATCAAAACATATATGATATTTTGTCTGGTGAGTGTCATACTAGCTTTATTCCGCTGCTTACCCATCTCTTTTTGTTCAGAACTTTTGCTTTCAAAAGTTCTTCAACTTCACAGAGTCTAGTGCAAATATATAAACTAACAGACATAGAAACACCAGTGATCTCGAAATTAACAGTAAACAAAAAATTACCTTTTTCTAGACCTTCCGGGAGATGGTGACCTATTCCTTCTTCTTGAAGAAGACTTCCTGAAGAATGATAAAAAAGGTCGTTAGGATTAGACAAAAGAAGATCAAAAGAACAAAAATCAATGCAGAATACTCTATTCCCACCTTCTTGAATCGTCAGAGGATTCATCACTGGACGGAGAAGAGCGTTTTCTTCTTGACCTCACAGGAGATGGTGATACATTCCTTCTCCTCGAACGCGACTTCCTGAAAAAGGGCAAAAATAATCGTTGTGAGTATTGAAAAACAGTGTTAGAAAAACATAATGTAGAACATCCTATGCACCTTATTGAATCATCAGAGGATCCATTACTGGTTGGAGATCGTCTTCTTTTGTCCTTGCTTGAGTCTTGATCATGTCTGTGCCTTGACCGTTCTTCTTCCTTTTCCTTCCCCTTCTCCCTCTCTCTACCCCGGTCTTCCTTAGAACTTTTTCTGTCAGGCCTCTCTGCATCCCTTGAGTCCTTCTTTACATGGAGATCAGTAGATTTTTTATTTGATTCAAAGCCTTTAACTTTCTCTGCTGACTTTATGTCGTTCTGCTTCATTCTATCTTTTGAGCCATTCTGAGAATCTATCTTCTCCTTTCCAGTTTTCGTTTCATCTGTTTTACTTTTATTCCTACTCAAGTCGTCACTCAAGTCCTTCCCAGATCTTTTATTGGTATCTTGACGAGGGATGCAATCTGATTTTAAGCCAGAATTCTTCCTGGGAGGCTCATCTAGTATTGCATCTTTCTCACCATCAATTCTGTGGTTTGTTCTGCTTCCTGAAGTATCAACATCGAGTCCAGACTTGGAGCTATCTGAATTTCTGTTACTACCTCCCACATCATCATTTCTTCTGGATCCTAACATCTGATCCAAGCCTGACTTATTGTTCTTGGGGAATATATCACCGACTTCAACTCCTGGATCCAATCTCGCATTGACCATTGCTTTAGGTTCAGGAAGTTTCTCAACGGTTGGCTGCTGATTAACATCGTTTCTCAACCCCATGCCAAGACTTTTAACTCCATCACTGCCATCGGCATCAGCATTAGAGGCAGCATCAGTATCAGCATCATCATCATCAGAGGCATAGTTAGCAAGGCCTAGCACATCTGGAGCTGAGACCAAAATCTTTGCCGAAGCCTTCTGCATTGGATCGGCTGCCAAGAGAAGAGATGACGATGACTTAGGATTGTGCTGGACACTGTCATCTGAGGCAACGATGAGAAACAGAGAATAACATCAAGCAAGATGGTATATTCAATAGTCATTCTACGGAATAGCATAAAACTAAATCTTAAAGACAACAATAAACCTTTCCGTATTGCTTCATCTTCATTAATGACTTTGGTTGCAATTTCATCAAATAATTCATCTGTAACCTGTTCAAAAGAAATATGTCAGCTATTACAAAAACGTGTTTATAAACCAATTCCTATCAGGCCACCTACCTTAAGAAGAACTTCAGTCAAGATACGCTTTATCTCCGAGTTAATTGCTGCGTTCCTAGCTGCATCTATCTCATCCTACATGCAGCAAACCGTGCATTTTAACGATGGTGAAGAATAAATTGTAACTAACAGGGGAGTTTGAATCGTCATTAAAACTAATTGATCAAACAATGTAAAGTTCAAGGAACCTCATCCTCCTCTTCTTCGTCGTCGGAAGATTTAGAAGGGCTAAACCTTTTGTCGTCACGCTGATCAACTTTCTCGGGAGGTTTATAATGTAGCTCATCGTCCATGGACTCTCTCTCCTCAAAACTCCCTGAAGAAGGCCTTCCAAGAGACGGTTTGTTCTTTAATACTTCTTCCACGAGCCAGTTAGGTAGTACAGAAGCCTGGAAAACACTTTATCAGCGAGGATCATGGAACATACAGAACTCCTCTAGAGACAATTCATTTTTACCTTTTTTGGAGGAACAGATGATGCTGCATATGAGTCGTCCATGAAAGCCGCAGCAGGGTGATGGGGGGGCTTTGTCCCAAAAGCATAAGGGGGTCCAACAGGCTGGAGATTTGGTGGAGTAAACCCTCCAAATGGAGAAATGGTATGCCCCGAAACAGGAGGCATGGTATGACCGGTAACAGGAGGCATTGCCATAGATGAATTATGCTGCAAAGAAAGCAAACATCAAACTTGCCAATGTCGAACTAATACAACAATGGGAGACAAACCAAAAAAAAAACGTTAGGAGTACCTGTGGCATTGGCGGTGCCGATGAAGGGATTGGAGGATACACTACTCCGGTTGCGGCATGGGGCGGCCACGCATTGTGATGACTAGCATAATCAGAACTCTCTCTGGTAGCAAACTGTAAGGGCTGATCGCTAAAGTTACTAGGTGGGGGAGCTGTTTGATCCCCATAGGCATATTGCATTTGCTGCCCCGCACGAACAGGTCCCCCACCATCAGGCACTGATATCTGCATCTCATGTTGTGGTCCATTTCTTGATTCTTCTTTACCTGCAAACAAAGTAACAAGTTTAAGCTCTGGAGGGATAGCTTAATCAGTAATGTCTAATCTCTGTGCGGGATAAATGGGTTGTTCTGGCACCTATCTATTACTAAGACGCTTACACAGCACATCACTATGGACATGATTTATCATGGACTTAGGCCAGGAAACTTTGAAGACACCCGTGGAATTTCAAGTTACAAAGAAACCCACATAGAGTGCTTGACTAGGAGCTAGAACGATGTTCTAAGTAAATGGTTACCTGCAACAGAAGAATAACTATAAGGTACCTCCTGCTGATGAATTGCTGAACTGGTAGGCAGGTTTTCTTGATGTGACAATCCAGCAGAAGAACCTCCAGGAAAACTCTCGTTTCCTGTTGCATAATTTGGATATCTCTCCGGCTGTGTAGTCGGTGGAGCTGGAAACTGCTGATAGCTAGATCCTGGAGCCGCCTGTTGCTGATAGCCATGATTAGGGTATTGCTGGTAGACTTGTCCACTAGGTGGTGGGTTAGTTGCTGATTGCGAGTGTTGCTCCTCGTTAAGAGCTGCCCATTCTTTCGCTTTCACTGCCCAATCCTCCACGTTGCTATTAGCTGCCATCACGAGATAGTCAGAAGCTAAACCCTAAATATTCACTCAATAAACTAACATTGATATCGGTGAAGAAAGCAAACCTTGAGAGATGTGAGCTTGTTGAGCCCCCCAATTTGGATTTTGCCAATCCTAATATGCAAAATCGAAATCAAATCTAAGAATAACAATCGAACAAGGGACACAAAAAAGGATCAAATCAACGAAGGAGCAATCATGGTAACCTGATTAGGATGAGTATACGGCGGACGAGGAGGCGGTCCGGAAGGCGGGGGAAACTGACTGTTGTTACCGTTGGCGCCGGGGTTAAACGGAGGCTGGTGAGAGTGCGTCGGGTAAGGAGGATAAGCAGAAGGTGGTCCCCACTGCTGCTGAGGTGGAGGCGGTGGCGATGGCGAGTGAGGGTTATGAAATTGATTGGAGTACCATGCAGGACCACCAGACTGGGTAGGAGGAGGCACCGGTGGCCTCCCCTGATGCTGATAGTATTGGTGGTAAGGATCCACCGGTGGCGGTGGTCCAGACGGGGGTCTCAGGTACGGAGGCGGTTGCTGGTACGCGTCCATTGGTCGCTTCCGTTGTGCGAGAGTCGAGAGATAAGCAAGGTCTCTCTCGAGTCTTCACTCTTTGCGTTTATTCAGATCGAATTTGATTTGATTAGACCGAATTTATCTAGAAAACTGCGGGTCGTCTTCAGTGTTTTCCTTTAATTTTCGTGCCGTTTTAAATAGCATCGAAATGGCAGGTAGTTTACACTAGCTATTAGAAAACGCCATGGTTCGTGTGTACAAATAGAATGATCTATGGTTGCATCTTTTTACACAATTTTTCATCATTACATTTCGTCATGACCATTCAAAAACATAATCATGACTATTCATGAGCTGTTCTGCATGTGCAAGCTTCGAGGATCAAATCATACGACAGCATCGGCTTGTCTCTTAGTCAATCTCGCGTATAAGCCATCTTTGCTCATAAGCTCATTGTGATTGCCCATCTGTTTTGTAGTCAAACGTAACACAGTCAACATCACAGAGATCAGTGGTTTCAATGAATTAAAAAAACCCTGTAAAAGTGTTCCCTACCTCAACGACTCGTCCACTGTCCATAGCCACTATTCTATCCGCAGCCTTAATTGTAGAAAGTCTGAACGAGCAGAATGTTAAAGATGTCATAAATCAATCATCAAAACATGTAAGAGATCGGATCTGTGCAAGAAAAAGATACCTGTGTGCTATCACTATGACGCTTCTCTTTGTCGCTGTGTCGCTTCCTATAGAACGGAGTACGCCCTGAGAGAAACCAAGGCTTAAGAATTCTTGCATCCAAGTAGTTTTTCTTTTTGGCACAAGAGGGGATTTTACCTTAACGTTGTGTTCGCTCTCTGCATCAAGTGCACTTGTGGCTTCATCAAGGATGAGAATTCTAGGATCTCTAAGGATGGCACGAGCAATGGCAATCCGCTGTTTCTGTCCTCCACTGAGCAAATCATCATCGACAATTGTATTATAACCATTGGGAAGCGCTGTGATGAAGTCATGTGCGTATGCTTGCTTTGCGGCCCATACTATATCTTCTTGCGTTATATTTCGATCACATCCATATTTGATGTTGGAACCGATGTCTGTGCGGAAGAGTTTTGGTTCCTGTTTCATTGTGACAACTTTAGAATGGACAGTGAAATTCATCAAATTTTTATTTGATCTTCAAAGGGAAAATGCGAGGAAAACCTGTCCCACGTATCCGATTCTTTGCCTTAGCCACTTCACATCCAACTCTTGCAAAGGAAACCCATCGAGAAGAATCTAGAATTCAAAGAGGACGCCTTTAGGAAGGAAAGGCTTAATAGGTTATTCTACTGTGAGTTTGAATTAACCTACCTGACCGCTTTTTGGTTCGTACAGTTGCAGCAAAAGATTAACCACTGTGCTTTTGCCACTGCCACTTAGGCCAACCTGAACACAACAGTTATGTACACAAATCACTTCCAATACACTCTAAGGAAAGCAGTGGCACCGTAGGACTACTTTGAGATAAATACTTACGATTGCCACCACTTCACCAGGACGCACGGAAATGCTCACGTTTTGAAGCACTGCCACCTGAGAGATATATATAAGATTTAGTTTGTTTAGACAAACTGAAATATGAGTCACATACTATGCCGTGTGCATGAATTCTAAAACACTAACAAATTTAAAAATTGGTGCAAATGCACAAATAAATTTGGTCATTCATTTGCAAGCACTATGGGTACAAAATCGCAAGTAAGAATCTGAATGGTTTATGAATCTGTGGCATACACGGGTGAAAAGAAAAATGTTGCAGATTTCACTGGTCAAGAAATTATGGTTGAAGGATATATCCACACAAAAGCAGAAAGTTAGAGACAAAAGCTTTAGCCTGTACAGGTTACAGACATGAATGCAGTCGTACCTCTTCTCTTGAAGGGTAGGAGAACGACACATTTACGAACTCGATATGTCCTGTCAGTCTCTGCAGTCTCGTTCCTGCAGAACAGTTGATAAATAAAAATAAATTACATGGTAGAGCTTCAATCTATGTAAGCCTTTAGGTAGAAAGTCCAAAGTGATTTTACTCTACGTGGTTCTAACTTGAAGAGGTTTGACTATAAGATATGATTCGTTTAGATATGATCAGTGTCTCAACTGATAACATCTTAACTCAAGCTCTCGTCAATTTCATAAATCGTCAACATGTTTTTAATATACACTGCTCTTTGCCAAAAAAAAAAAAAACTGAACCTTGCCTTTTGAAATGAATTGATCACTTGGCCTGAGATCCATCATTTGGAAAACCTTTTCACTCGCTCCAACTGATTGCATCAAATTCGATAAGTTATCTCCTACCCACCATGTTGCATAGATTAACCACTCACTGTACAACAGAAACTTTGTCAGCTGCTCTGCTGTTATTTGACCGGCTAAGATAGACATTCCTCCAACCAATACAGCAATAATCTATAAAAGAAACAAATAATGGATCTTGTCACATTTTTAGCATGAGCAGCATTATCTTTAAGAACCACATATTAATTGATCCTTCCAAAAACCAGTAAGATAACTGAATGAGGTGAAGCAAAGCAGGGTTATATTTGAGGAACCTGAGTTGCGTGGTAAAGAGTGTTGAAGCTCCAATTCCAAATACCATATGCAGCACTCTGTCTCAAACTTACATCCGCCATTTTCTGAAGCCAGTGGTTGTACCTTCCACCACATAAGGGGAGGAAATCTATGTCAAAAGGTAACTTTGGCTGTGACAGAACCTGTTCTTAAAACAGATTGAGCCAGTATCGCAAAATTTCACCAGAAAAAAAAAATCAAGAAATGTAGAGATTTTCAGGGTTTCATGGTATCAGATTGCACCTGTTAAGCTCTTGCTTCTCTGTCCCATATACACGAACAGTTCTCATCAAAGAATATGTCTCTTGCGCGACCTTGCAGATCGAGAGAGCAGTTATAAGCGAAGAATTCATTGCATAAAAAGAGATATAAAGATAATACATCTTAACAAAAAAAAAGAAGAAGAAGATGAAATGTTCTTGAAAAGCTACTTCATTTGCCGAAGCTGTGATTTCCTGAATTAGCTTCGCTGTCTTCTTTTGGTACCTACAACATGAGCAGATGTAACTTTACTTCAGTCATAAAAACACTAGGCATAAGTATTAGTTGCAGCTGCCGAGGTGAATTATCTAATCAAAAGGAAAAAAAAGTAATGGCAGAAGCTCACATCCCGTAAACGAACATAACCGCTGCCAACGTACAGCAAATCACAAATGTGCACACCCCAAGGGGCCAGGACAGGATCAATAAATAAATTAATGCCCCTGTACCCTAAAAGAAAGAAGGTAAACATACATATAGATGTCAATCATGCGCGAAGCACGCGTTAGGCGAGATAGCAATTATATTGATTAGAAGAAGACCTGAAGAACATTTCGAAGTATCATATTCAGATCATTCCCAATGACCCTCGAGACTTGCTGACAGTCTGATCCAAGTCTGCTTGTTAAGTCACCAACAGTTTGAGAGTCAAAAAACGATATATCCTGATGCACAGTCCAGTCAAGTTAGCAAGAGTAATTAAAAAAAAGTTAAAAGAAGACACGAGCTACCAAGTTTTAAGAATGATACATCATCTAAAAACTTTCAAGACCTGGAGGAGAAGAGTGGAGTATAGCGTTTCCCTCATTCGTTTCACCTACAGAGTAGAGTGAGACCCATCATTCTTGAGGAGATTAAAACCACAGATCGGAAGGAAAATTCCTGGGGAAGTGGAAATTAAACTCACAAGTATCATGTTTGCAATCCCGAAGAAGCATCCTCGTATACCACTGGAATCATGAGTTAAACAAAGAGTAGGGTGAGGAACTGGAAATTATTTTGTAAAAGAATCTCAAAAAGAAGAGACAGCAAAAACAACCCTCTACTTCAACTTGAACAAAAAAAATAAAAAGGAAAAACAGGGACAAGCATTTGACCATACAAGATCTTGACCTGCAAATGCCTGAAGTAACACATAGCACAATCAAGAGCTTGACATTTCGACGAAACACAGTGATATCACCACTTTGTGCCGAGAATATCGAAGCCGTTAAGAAATGTGGGATGGTTATCTCTGAAAGCTGAAACATGTAGAGAAACAGAAATATATATAAGCAAAGGAAGATTCTGATTCTGAATATAACTAGTAGCCAATTTTGCAACGCTACATTCAATACATGTCAAGAGAGGAACTAAGCACAACGAAGCAACTATTAAACTAAGCTCATATCAAACTAGAACAACATGACTAAGGAAGAAAGCACGCACCGCCGCTACGATAAGAGTCGAAAAAGCAGCGAAGATAACCCAGCGATCCTCAGCCACAAGTTCCCACATCCGACTTAACGCACGCCAAACGGTCACAGGCTTCGCTATGAACCTACTATCAACCTCATCCGAGAAACTCCACCAGCTTCCGCCTGGTAATATCGTCCGGAGGAAACCAACAAATTGCCGAATCTTCTCGGCAAGTGAAACGGACTCTCCTTCTCCTTCGTAATACTCCGCGCTTCCCACTGCTGCTCCATTTACCGTCGAGGAATTAACCGGAGATAACCGATAGTTTCTACCGGTAAATTGGAGGGAAAACGACTGTTTCGGTTTCGGTTTCGCAACGAATCGGAGATTCTTCTTTTTAATGTCAGTAACTGAAAACCGTCGGTGGAGGGAAACGCGGATGGGACGGCTCGTGCAGCCGAGTACCTGCAGAGCCATATGATGAATCCGCGTCGGGTGATCGGTGGAGTTTAGACGAAGAAAGAAAGCTTCACGTCTTCGAGCTCATATGAGAGGATACCAGAGACAGAGATGAAACGCGTCGTTTCGGAAAATGAAGAAAACGTAACGCAAGGAAGCTCCGTGTCACAAAAAAACCCGAGACGGGGCCCACGGAGATCCACCACCGAGTTCATCAACCACAAGGTAACCGGCGCGTGGGAAATCGCGCGTGGAGATTCAATCATGTGGTGGTGAAGACTCTATTGAAGAGTGAAGACTCTATTGAAGAGTGAAGACTTCCCGTCGTGGAAATGTTTCCGCTCCACGACGTCGTTTCAAATGTAAGGCTAAAAATGAAAAGAGATATTCTTATTGGGCCTATAGCGTATTAAGCCCAGATAACTAAAGAGCCCAGCTAAAATATGAAAACCCTAGAGGAAAGCTGAAGAGAGTGAGTGAAATATCCTCTCACGTCCTTATAAATCTGTGCTTCTTCTTCAGAAACCCTAGCCGCAGGAGAAGAGGTTCGAGAGAGGTAGCAGATCGGGGAAAATGACGACCAGATTCAAGAAGAACAGGAAGAAGCGTGGTCACGTCAGTGCCGGACATGGTCGTATCGGAAAGCATCGCAAGCATCCTGGAGGTCGTGGTAACGCCGGAGGTATGCACCACCACAGGATCCTCTTCGACAAGTACCATCCAGGTTACTTCGGTAAAGTCGGTATGAGGTACTTCCACAAGCTTCGCAACAAGTTCTTCTGCCCAATCGTGAACCTCGACAGGCTTTGGTCGCTCGTACCTGAGGATGTGAAGGCGAAATCCACAAAGGACAACGTGCCGTTGATCGACGTGACGCAGCACGGGTTCTTCAAGGTTTTGGGGAAAGGTCATTTGCCTGAGAACAAGCCTTTCGTTGTGAAGGCGAAGCTTATCTCGAAGACTGCTGAGAAGAAGATCAAGGAAGCTGGTGGTGCCGTTGTGCTCACAGCTTAGGTTTATCACAATTTTTCTCTTCTCCTTTTGCTTTTTATTTTCGCTAAAAACTTGTTAGAGATTTATTTCTCTATAAAGTGTAGTTTATGAACCTTTGTTGGATTTTTTATAAATGGTTGTGATGACATTGGATTCTGGAATTTTTGCCTTTGCTATTTTTGCTGCTCTTTGTGATTTCCGAAATTTGGTCGATTTAGAATTGCGAGTACGTTCTTAATCGTTCATTATTCTAGCATAATTCTTGATCGGAAATCATTCGTCGTTTAGAAATTCATTCCTTTTGAACATCTTTGGTATTGTTCATGGCCTTCAAGTGCATTTCTGTTGTCGGATTATGAATTCGTTTGGATAAGGACCGATGTGGCCTTATAATAGTTTTCTGGATTAGATTTGATCAGTTATGTGTGGAGTGAATTAGCTTTCATGTTGGTTTGCATTATAATAATCGATCACGACATTTGTGATCTGAACATGATCAAACATTTCGGAAGCACAAAAAAAGATGCTCGTCTCGATGTTCCACCATCTTACAGTAAAGTTTGTGGAGTGAAACAGGACCAAACTTGTTTATGATTTATATTTGATTTGTATGCAAGACATTCGCAAACTACTATTCTAATTACATCTCTCTTTTATTAAAAAGACCATTTCAATATTATCTCTCTTTTATTAAAAAGACCATTTCAATATCTCAATTCAAAACTTGGGAGACCCTTGTGCTAAATAAATTAGCATATTCGGAGATTTACAACATCGAAAATATACGAAACAAATTAAGAATGAAAACATTATCACATCGTTTACCGAACCATTTCATAAAGAGTTTAATAAGAGTTACCGTAAGAAATTTGTTTTTATTGTGATCTTTCTTTACTACTAGTTTCTTTCTTCTAAATCATTCATTAGTTTCATTTTTGATGTTGGATTTATGAGAGTGTGGAGTTAAATTAGCTGCTAAACCTTTAAACTGTGTTGTTAATTGTCGAAATCATTAAACTCTGAAGTGAGGTTAAAAAAAGAGGCGCAAATTTGAAATATGTTATTTCGCTGGATCATCACCAGATTGAAATTAAAAGAGTCAATTACTATGACCTCTCTGTACTCAGCGATTAGCTGGTAATGCACGCCAGTTATTGGCTTGGTTTATGGCATGTTCACGAGAAGTTGCAGAAAGCTGGTGGTGTATAACTTCCTTGACGTGACTCGCAGCCGTTTCGCCACCACGTTCGGCGAGTTCTAAGTACATTACAGATTTCAACAACGCTCCTTCCTGCTCATCAAAATCATAACATTCATCAGTTCAATCTCCAACTCCTCCTCACATAAATCTAAACCGAATCCAACTCTATTACATAATTCCCCAAGTTTTTCATCTAATCGCCTAATACTCCAAAGCAGAACTCTAACACAAGCTTTTGTTGAAATGAAGTGAGATCAGAGAGATACTTACAGAAAATAAAGCAAGACCGTGTTCAAACTGAGCTTTACTGTGGCCATGATCAGCAGCTCGTTTCATCCATTTCCTTGCTAGCTTCCGGTTTTGGGGTAATCCTTCTCCAACCGAGTGACAAAGCGAAATGTTATACATCGCTCGAACATACCCACCATCTGCTGCCTTAAGGTACCATTTAGTCTATCAAAAAAAAAAAGAGAATACCCAATCATTAAAGACTCAAACTTTAAAGACTTAAGAAAAACGAAAAAGACACAAAAGTCAAACATAACCACAAAACGAACTAAGCACATGTCCAAACATAGCATCATCAGATTCCACTGAACGTGTGCAGCCATAAATATCAAGAACCACATACAAAAAAGATGCACATATATAGAATCTCAACTAAACAAAGAAAGAATCATCAGAGAGAAGAAAGCACATACAGCTTCAAGTAGATTAGCTTGCACAACCCGGCCTTGGTGTAAACAAAGAGCTAACTGATACTGTGCTCTCACATAACCGTTTTCTGCAGATTTCTTCAACCATTTCATCGCTTCCTTTGGATTCGAAGGTTGACCTACAGATACAAAAAGCAAGCAACTTTCTCAGAAAAATGCTTCAATACCAATTCAACTCGAATGACAGAGGAATCCATTACCTTGAAGATAAGAAATGCCCAAATTGCATTGACCAACAGCATCACCAAGCTCAGCAGCTCTAAGGTAAAGACTAACCGCCTTCTCCTTCTCTCCTTTCTCCCAATACACAAGCCCAGCATCAACCATAGCGAGCGTGGATCCACGCGCAGCTCCTTTAAGAAACGAATCAAGAGCCTTTTCGAGGTTCGCTTTAACGCCTCCTCTTCCATGCTTAAACCGTTTTCCCCAACGGAGAAACAACATCGATTCCCTTAGCGGCTGAAGCGCGTCCCTCCACGATTTGCACACCGACGACGCCGCTTGGAGGTTCGGTAGACTTAACGGAGCAGCGATTTTCATCAGTATGTCGAAAGGAAGCATCGAGAAATCTCCACACTCGTTCGACGACGACGACGACGGAGGTCTCTCTGAGCTTGAGCTTGACTTGGTCGTCGTTGCTCTGATGGAAAATCTACTGCGTTTTTCCTTCTCGTAGGGTTTAAGAAACGGTAAGGAGGTGAATCGAGATCCTTCGGATTTACCTGGCCATGTTCTCTGCTTCATCTTCTCCGACGAAGAGAGACCACACCGTCGATTTCCGCGTGAGAGAGAGTCAAGAGAGGCAAGTAAACGGATTCGCTTTGTTTTTTTTCTTTTCTTTTTTTTTTTTGCGTATGTATAATTTCTTTTTTTTATTTATCTACGTGGATACGAAAATCGAACGGCTGTCTGATGAGAAACAGTTAATCTAGGTGATAATAGTCCGACACGTGGAAATCTTCAACCGCCAAAGAAAAATTCATATAGGAAGATCAAACAAACACGAACCATTTGATTTTTGTTTGTTTTGGGCTGGGCCTGAAATTTACTGTGTAAATAGAAGCTCTGTGTTGTATAATTTAAAAAGAAAATAAAAAATCACTGGTGGAATTTTTGGTTATTGTTAAATAATAAATGTGTGGAAACTAAACTTACGATATTCATGGGTCCAGTATGGGATAATTTATTGTCAGTGCTGATATGGCGGTGACGGAGATCCGATGGCGTTTTTATGGTTGATGGTGATGTTTTTTCACTATTTGTATTCTTGCATTGTGACGCATTTCTGCAGTGTGTGTACGTTTCAATAAGTTTTGAAATGTTTATTTTCGTTTTTGTGTGTTAATATGTTTCAGTAAATGAAAATCTTTACCATGCACACTCTTAAATCAATTTGTTAATAGGAAAAAGGTTAATTTTTTGTAGGTTTCTTAATCACCACTCGTAAACCGATTTTTCCATAAACTTTTTTTTTGTTGAAATTATACCAAAACAAACTTGACAGAGCCCGCCTTAAACATAACAAAACGAACACGTTTGTGTTAACCTCCAATTTTTTTAAAGTCAGTATATATGGTTAATTGACCCCACAAAGCAGAAAAAAAAAATTGTACTAAATTGTTTTAAACTCTGTAAAATTTCAAAATCAGTCCTAATAGACGGATTTGTAAAGTTTACGCATTCAAATTTTAATTTCCACACGTCTATTTATAAGTGTGAGCAAAGACATCTCTAAGCAATCCATATTTTGAACAGAAAAGACTAATATCTCTGAAACATATTTGATTACTTTGGTTTTAGTCATACCATGTCGAGTATCTAAATAAATGTCACTGAATAAAACATCATACAGTATGAAGAAACTTTGGTGGACGTTGGTGTCACCTTTGGTATAAATAATAGCTCAACTAGTAACAAACTGGTTTGATTAATTAATGTGGATAAAAATGTTTGGTCACTAAAAAAGAACAACAAGATGTGATTGTCTAAAAGTTTCCTATCGCCTAAAACTGAATTTGAAACTATTACTTGCATGATACTACAGTTTCTCTTTAAAAAGAAATATGATTTGTAAACCTCCAAAAGAAAAAGAAAAACAAATACAGGGATAGTCTCCTATGAGTCTATGACTATGAAATAAATAAAATTATAGTATGAAATTATTGACGTCGTAATAATGCATAGGATTCTATTCAGCTCGAAACGGACTATTCAATTTACTCGCCATTACCAAACATGATATAGACCTCTATTTTAGACTAAGTGGTTGTTGTGTGGCCGTGTGGGTCAACTTTCCCTAGTTTGAATATTTTCCTCAAACTTTAAAGCTTTATTTGTTTGTTTTAAAGTAGCTGAATTAGATTGAAACGTTTTTATCTAGTTGACCAAACTATTATTAATTTTGGATGTTAATCCGAAAACCAAAGCATGTGGCAGATTGAATAGTCTTATGTTGAATCTGTTCGATGTAAGCAATCAAAATTCCTGATAAATTTGATAAATAGTTATGCAACTTATGAAGAAAATTTTATTATAACATCTTCTCTTAACATTTAGACCAAAACATCTTCTCTTAACATTTAAACCAAAAAAAAAAGAAGGAGAAAAAGATGATTCAAACTATGAAATTCCATTCACTATTACGCCTTAGGGTTGCAATTTCAAATCTCCATATTGAAAGAAAACTAAATTAACATGTTATGGTGGGAAGATTCTAGATCCAGAGACTCATATTTTTTCTTCAACCTTATTGTTTTGCAGAACGAAAATAAAGGAAGTATACAACGAAAATAAAGGAAGTATACAGAGTTTACAAACTGAATGGAAAACGTACGAATTTGAGTTGCTTCATCATCTAGAATTCAAAAATAATAATAACAATAATTGTATTGGAATATACAAAAAGAAAGAAGTCAAAGATAAAATCGTAATTCGTAACTAAGAAAAGTAAAAAATAAAAAAACTCCTGCAAATTTGTAAGTTAAGAAGTCATTAACGAACGCACTCAAAAGCTAAATATGTATGAAGAGTCTTTTTTCTGCAACTATCTATGTGTTCTTGCGAAGGCAGTGTCCAGATCTTGAACGTTGACGGAGGTAAGTCTCCGTCCGGATTTTTTCCGGCGTTTCTTGATCGTCTTCCGGTGGATGCTGTCGCGCCTAGGAGCCGGAGGACACTCAAGTTGAGGTGGAATTCTAAACTGCGGCCCCGTTGGAGTTGTGAATCCATCTTCTTTTTCTTCTTCTTTTCTCTCTTCTTTCTCCGGTTTTGAATCGTTCGGAGGTTGCACCGGAGTTGTCACGTTGAGAGACTTTTCCATGGGGGTGATCCGAGAAAATTGAAAAGACAAATAACCAAAGAGAAAGACAAGCTTTGACCTAAACAAAGTAAAAGAAAAGGGTTTTGTAAATTATTTAACAGGGTTTGGGAAACCAAATTTAAATAAGAAAATAGTAAAATTTTCGTTTTAGAAGAAAATGAGAAAACTTTTGGGCGGGAAAGGTTGTTATCTTGAGTTTTCTCGAGAAAAAAATAATAATAGTAAAATCTTTTAATGTGTTCTTCTTTTTCCTCTGAAAAGGAACAAGAAGAGAAGATTTGGGTTTATGGTTTCTTTAACGGTATCTGTATCTGATTGAAGGTTGAGGAGAAGAAAACACCAAAAGGAAGGAGGCAAAGAAGAAAGAAGTTTGATATATTTTGATCTGGTGGGACTTTGTTTTTTTTTTTTTCTTATCAATTATTAATTTAATATCTAACGGTGATTACTTTTATTCTCCCGTGTAGAAACTTTATTTAATCAAAGATTCGATCAGTGTTATACTTTATTTAATTATATCTCTTCGTTTTTATAATGTTGATAAAAATAAAATACAAAAAATGATCATTATCACGATCCATATTCCTTAGTTTTTTTAATATGAAAAACTAAGGATAAACTTTGAAAATGTACTCACCTAATAATTGGATAATTATTCAACTCTTATTCTTAGCTTCACCAAAAGCAATAATCAAGATTGATGATACTTTCATTTCATCTGTTCCACATTAAATATACTTTTGGATGTCAATGTCATTTATAAATCCAATGTTAAACTTGATATAAGTCATTTTCATTTAAACAACAACTTACGAGTCATTTTAATTTTCTTGTAGATGTTTAATACTCCTAACCATAATTAATAGATATGAATGAGATGTTTTATGTTTGTTTGTTTGTTTCGATAGATACAAAGGTTTTTTTTGAGGTGCATAAGAAGAGTTTTACAGACTAGGACCAGAGGATATAGCTTTTTAAGAGTGTGTGAATACACAATAATAATGTCGGGAAGAGAAAGAAGTATCCTCTGACTCCTTTCTTTCACATCCTTGAGTAGCCAAAGTTATCACCGTACTGAGACATGAACTCATCATTGAATTTTTTGAAACTTTCCATAATCTCTGGCATCTCTTCTTCAGCAGGAAGAATAGTTGTCCTCAGATGAAACACCCTGGAAACAAAAAACCAGGTGAGATTGCAAGAACGAGAAGCCAAGTGAGATTGCAAGAACATGAGTATGTTTGTCTGAGTCAGAAGTTTTCACTCACCCTTCTTTCTGTCCAAATCCAGAGCCAGGAACTGTTGAGATTCCTGTGGCTTCTAAGAGCTTAAGGCAGTAGAAAACGTCAGGGACTTTTCCGGCTTGTTTCGCTGCTTGGATTGCTTTCGATGGCAACTTTATTTGAGGAAACGAATACATTGCACCTTCCGTGAAATTACAGACGACGTTTTTGCAGCTGTTGAATCCATCAGTCATGATCCTTGCTCTTCTTCTCAGTGATTCTAGTATTCCCTTGCTGTTAAAATAAGAAAGTTCTGAGATCTTGATCCTTTTTGAATGCATGTTTATTTAGAGTAGAACATATTAAATATACCTCTCACGAACGAACTGGTCATAAGAAATGTCTCCAGGCTTTGGTGGGCTAACCATTAAACCCATCTGCACAAAACAAAAACCATCCGTCTCAGTGATGAAAGCATTTGGTAGCCAACAGTTATTAAAGAAACTAAGAACGGGCTTACAAATATTTGCGCAGAGACGTTGGGACTGAGAGCTATAGATGCAACCTTGTATATCTCCTCAACGGTCTGCATTACCAGAAGTTAGAAAACTCTTGCAATCACTTGAGCAATAAATGAATCCAAAATCAAGATGGTTGGTTACAAACCCTGGGAGGGATATTTGTCATCTCAAAGTAACCACCTCGTTGCCCACATTCTCCCCAGTATCCTTTGGAAACAGTGTGGAAAGATATGAGCTGAACTTCCTTGCTGATCGGTGCTCCCATATCCATCAAAACCTTTAGAACAAAGGATCAATCAACCATAGGTTCCAGAGATTTCAGGCCACAAAGCAATTGCAAGACCAATGAAAGACAAAATATTATTACTTTCTTGGAACTGATAAAGGGTCGCTCATCTTGGTATATGTTCTGCTGATACACCTCGTCTCCAAGAAGAACCAATCTCTCATCACAACAAAACCGCAATATCTCTCTTAAGTTAGCTTCACTAAGACACTGGCCAGTTGGGTTTCCAGGGTTAATGATCACCATTGCTCTTACCTGCCATTAACCATGTGTCTTATATAAGATTTCACAAAGAAGCCTCTGCATCAGCAGTTTCGAGAAAGAGTGGAAGACTATTACTCACTGTAATTCCTTGAGAGCGAGCCTGAGCAACAGATTGGCGAAGGTTGTTAACATCAAGTCCCCAGTTGTCAGTCTCTTCAAGATAGTAAGGGACAAGAGTGCCACCTAACAGAGATATGGTAGCTGAGTAGAGTGGATACTGTGGAACTGGAACCAGAATCTGCCAACCAAGAAAACTTGTGATCCAAATGCTACTATAAACCCGGCCTAATCCCCATACAATTTTCTTAAGAAAGAAGACTAGAATATCATTGGGAGTGCACTTAAGCCAATTAATTGCCACAAATCCGAGTTTAAGTTAAAGTTAACTCAGATACAGTTGTTGTGGAATCATAACATACGGCCAATTCATGATAATACCTAATAAAAGCAAAGGAAGTAGCTCCATATCCATTTGGCAAAACTTTAGACTAAGGAACAAGATAGTTAAGGTTCATTACCCCGTCTTTCTGATTGCGTATGACACAATTCAAGATTTGCATCACACCTTTACTAGCTCCATCAGTTAAAAATATGAGTTCTGGGTCGCTGTAATTTGAAGATAAGAAGCATAACGCCTCAGAATAGTGTTTCTTTACAACAAATTACATACAGAAAGAAAATGAGTAATCACCTTGGATATCCATCACGTCGTTCGATGAACTCAGCAACTTCCTTCCGTACTCCCGGAAGGCCTCTTGAGTCACTGTAAGCACCTGATTAATAAGAAAAGAAAATTTGCTTTTTACTTGTTCAAACATAAGCCAATATAAACTAATGATATGATTGATAGTTAGCTACAGAGTTCTCTAGTAAAGGCATACCAAGACCACCAGAGGTCAAGGAAAGATAATGCTTAGCTCTTGCAATAGCATCTGCTGGGAATATCATCCCAACATTTGGGTTATCTAGCAGAAATGGAGCTTGGCATAGAGCAACCACCTGCATTCGTTTTCCTAATCTGTTTAGGCTTAACTCCAAATCGAACAAGACATATCATCGGAAGAAAGTATGAGAATTGCATATATACCTGACGAGGAAATGTCAGAGGCTTCTGTCCTAATGCATGAGGGTTTCCAACATTTGTGAAAATGATCTGCAAAAGTGACAATCCATAACCTCAGGTTAATAAGAGCAAGTGAAAAGCTCATAAATTTGCAAAGGCATAAACAAATCTGCTACCTTTTTGCCTTCTTTCTGAAGCTCAGAAGCACGGAGATAGAGTTCGCCTCTGACTGCATACTGGCAATTCTTCACGTTTTCGTTCAAGGAATCGTAATCTAATGCCTTGAGAGACATTTTTCAGAATTGACTTTTCACGTTTGCTTTGCTCAATCCCACTTTATTAACACCTCTACAAAACCAATATAAGTAGGTGTATAGTAAGTTGATTACAGCAAAACCTTCTACAAATCCAATATAAGCAGGTGTAGAATTAATTGATGAAGCCATCACAGCAGCAATTTAAACTAGATAGACCATAATCGAGTTTACAACGACTAATCAAAAAGTGAAATGGAGCTAAACCCTTAATCACAGGATTTGAAGATATACCAATAGACATAAGCGTGTCAGTACACTACCACAAGAGAGATTCATAACACAAGATCAGTGATCTACAAAAAACGAGATTTGACTTTTGAGTCGATCACAAAGATGGGTCTTCTCGAATCTATAACGTCCCCACAAATAAAGAGTGAGAAAAGCACAAAAAGCCATCACTAATCAACGTAGAGAGTGAACCCCACAACTGAAATTGAAAATCGCCAGGAACAACCTCAAACTACAGATAACTAAACTTAAAGGCGACGCCTTTCAGATGGATTTTCGAAATCCGACAAAAATGTAAAATAATAATCAATCGAAAATTATGAAAATTTCGATCAATCTCAACTAACCTTCGACTCAGTGTCGTCACCTCCAAAGTTCAGCACAGCAAGAAAGACTTGAGGTGGCAATATAGCGTTACTGTTTTTATATGGAATTAAATAGTATATCCTGTGTATATATCTTAAGCAGATTACAATTGTGTGTCTGACGTGAATTTGGGACACTCGTCAGATCAGATCATGTGGCATTAGGAGAGTGCAAAAAGACGAAGCAGCAGAGCCACTGGACTTGTTTTATCAAATACCTTTATGCGTTTCGATTTTCTATTGCTACAAAACGGATAAACAGAAGTGGGAGAATTTGTATGGACTCTGTTTTTTTACTACCAAACAGTTTCTGATTATTTTGCGACACGACCTATAGAATTCTCCCACGTTCGTTCTTCAGACACGGACTCTTTTGTTACTTTCCCTTTGTCCTCAAGGCAAAGAGTGTCTCCATCCGAATCTTTGATGGGACTAATCCTCAAATTGAATAGGAATCAAATGAAAATCCCAGGAACATTGATTGTGAATCACTCAAAAAAAGATACATCTCCCGATTCTGTACATGCATTCACCAGCTATCCACAGAAAGCCCCACAAGCATTTTATGTTGTGTGTCTACTCTGTAAAAAGAAAACACTTTCGGTTTTTGAACAACAATAACTTAAGAGAGTTTGTTTACAAAACGAAAGCCAAAAAAAAATCAGAAAGGTGCATGCTTTCTATGCCGTGTATGATTTGTCAGACTCCAGATAGTTGTTGGAACTATTTCATCTTGCGTGAGATCTCTATGTAATTCAAAAGTTTCTTTAAAGCCTTCCCACTGTCAATAGCTTCCTTTGCTCTCTCCATTGCAACAGTAACATCATCTGCACCTTCACATCCCAATAAATGATCCACAATCCCGGCATTTAGGACGATTCTATCATAAGCCGCGCCTTTCTCACCACGAAGCGCTGCCAAACCCAGCTCTATGTTCTTCGACACCTTTCAATTCAGCAAAAATATATCAATTTTTCTCCTTTTTAAAAATTAATCATTGTCCCCAACAGTGTGAAAGAAACATGTCTTAGGAGGTTTTACCGAACGATCAGTTCGTGGAGTCTCGGTTGGTTCAAACCCATAGTTTCTCGCATCCACCTCTAGGTTGAAACTCTGACGCGACACCCCTACAATTCCGAAAGTTACTCAAGCCATAAAGATTAGTTCACCAACAATATTGATGTACCACAAGAAAAATATAAGCACCAAGGCATAAAGCAGATAAGTTTTATTAAAAGGTTAGCATAAGGACCAATCTAAACAGATTGACAGCTGTGAATTAGATTACATAGCAATCTAGAATGGCCAATTCGCTAAAAAAAACTTCGATCACCAAGGCACAATGGTGTACTAAGACTCCATGCCAACTACATACAGAGACTAGCTGGTAATTTATAGCCCTACGGACTCCCATCACACACATGCCAATTTACCACAAGACAAATTTGCGGTTGTGAAATTAGGTGTTTACCATGAATGGGACTAGCTTCATATAAATTATCAAGCAGTAGATTCCACAATGAGACTAGAAAATGTGTTAGTTTTTGCTATTCTTACCGTCAGCTTCTAGAGCCGTGTCTGAACTCAATGAACGAAAACCAGAGCAATAGTTAACTGGAAACCCTTTTGATGCACTTGCTGCTCGCACCCGTGTTGTCATTGAGAGGGCCCCTTCTTCGCCCTGCATTACCAAGAGAAATCTTATTCATTCCCTGAAAATCTCACGGTTAAAAGTTGAAAACTTCAAATGGAAACTAGAAGGACGAGTTCACAGATGTCAGGTTCTAATTCTATATTCAGGTGTGCAGTAGCTCATAGCTCATCAGTTTATATATTTGATGAAAAAAAAGAGAGTCGACCTTAATCACCAAACCAGAATGGACACCTCTTCTTCTCATAAGCATTAGGAGAGGCTCCTCATAGCCTTCGTGGTAAAACCCAGCCACAATTGCTTCCTTCCCTGTCGCCTGCAGTGAAAAATAGTCCATGAAATGTCTGTATACAAGAAGCTTCTCTCAATCCCTATGATATTATGTTTTCCTCAAAATTTTCTTAGTCATCACGACTTATGAGCTATAAAACATCTCGAACCATTAATATCTAACAGCATGGAGCATGTAACGCGGTGACCTCTGATAGATCCCTTACCCTCACAAATTGCTGAACTTTCTCTGTTGATGCCAGAGGAGGGCGCTTCTTTATATGCTCCCTCATTCCGACTAGCGAATATCTGCAAATATCGTAGAAAGAACAGGAAAAGGTCGTATGCATTAGCATAGCCCCAGATCTACGATAAAAAAGGAATGGATCAAACAAATATTTCTCAGATTTCATACAAAGATGGCCGAGCTTCCCGTAGACTAAGATATGCAAATCCAGCTTTCTCGTCCTGGAAAAAACAAACAGGATTTTATAGAGCAAGGAAACCATAGACATAGGCTGGCAAGGAGAGAGACATATTAAGAAAAATAAAACGAGAAAACCTGTGGGACATTAGGTTAAAGTATTGTAGGCACCTCGATTAGTCCTTTTGCCTGGTGAACAGACAAACTTGTATTTGCCCCCATAAACTTCAGCATTTGTTCCTCAGTCACACCACCCTGAAGAAAATAGGAAGAGTTGGAAAATTAATGAAAAGAAATCTAAAACATCATCACATCTAGCAAGCTGATGAAACTAAAAAGGATAACAAAAAATTGATTACTATACTTTTGGAGGCATCCATTCCACGCCGTGGAGCAATGAAGATTCACCATAGCAGGCTCTAACTGTAGCCACAAATAAAGTGCTTCGAAAGAATCGAGTATTCCCATCATAAGGCTCGCCATAATGGGTTAAGGATTTGACGTCAGCAACTGGAGGAGCACCTGAAATTAGTTGAACATGCGGTAGCTCAAGTCAGAACTCTGTATCCTCGCATGAAATTTCATTGAATTATCTGGTTTTCACAATTTATGAAACGAATTTTTTACCAAGTTCGTCATCGAATGCAAGGCAGTAAGCTTTAAGCTCGCGATCTGTCTCTCTATTCATACGCTGACCAATCAAAAACGCCGAAAGCAATGACTCGCTTACTCCGGAGGTTAAGCTATCTTCACTTCCAAGCGGAAGAACGTCTCTTAAAACACCCTTCACCTCCTCATACCCAAGATGACCTCCAGCTAAAACCTCTCTCAACGCACCAACCAATCTCATCTCTTTAGTTTCATTGCCAACAAAAGTCGGTCCAACCGAGTTCCCCGTACCTAAAAGAGAGCCTTCAGGGTCCGCAATGAAGAGCACATCAGGAGGTAATGCCCGAACCAGTAGTGGCCAAAACACATCCATCGCCCGCTTTTCACCTTCACTCCACTGAGTTTCCTCAGGAAACGCATTTGCACGGATTGTCATTCCAGCAAAAAACGCACCAAGTTGCGCTTTTGAAACAGGCTCTTCACCTTTTAGTTCCCCTCTAGCTACATCCAGTAAAAACTAGTAAAGAGGCTAATCCAGAAGCTCAAGAATTCACAATTTTAAGAAAAAACGCACAATTCACAATTGGCAACGGCATCAAGCTTGAAACATAACATGGTGACACGAAATCAAACAAGATGACGATATAAAGCTTGAAACTTTGAAATGCTTAGGCTTCGAGCTAAACAGGGAAACCGAAATCTATCTATCACCATTGGGACTTTGACAATGAATTCACCAAAACCATTAAGTCAAACTGGAGAATGAAAAAAATGCTTACCTGATCTTAAGATAGTATCAAACACCTTAAAGGCCTGTTCTTCACTAAGGGGTCTTGTCTGAGTCGGTCCAGTGCAAACCCTAGCTTGAGCATCAAGAACGGTAGGGTTTGCCTTGGGAATCTCCGATCTCCGGTAAGTAGAAGAAAGCGCAGGATTCTTAATATCAGATTCCTTGAGACCAAACTGTTCCATCATTGCAGAGTCCAACACTGCCTTTATCTTCAAACCACCAGGGAGCTTCCGCCGCAACGGACGTCGAGCGTTGCAATCGGTTAAAGGAAACCGGAGGCATGAGGAAGAACTCAATGCGTCCACGTGGAGAGACCTCTTGATTTGAAAGGAAGAGATCGAAGAGAGATAGAAGGAAGAAGATTCGGGATTTAGGAGAGCTTTCATCGGATTTTCTTTTTTCCTCTGTTTATCTCGGTGTGGCGTTCTCAGATGGACGATGACGGCATGAAATGGACAATACTCGTTTTTTATTATTACATAAACTTCAATCAGACCAGTTTGCTGATAAAAAGAAAAATATTAAATATGTTATCTGACTGCTGAGATCAGTCACATTCTTTTTTCTTTTTTTTTTTAAAGACATGATAATTTTATTTTTATGATCAGTCACACATTCAAGCTCGCTTCTTTGTGATTTCACAGGGAATGTCTCGATTTTATTTTATGGTGTTCTTGATAATTTTAGAAAATAGACTGATGTTTAAGTTAAAGAGATGCAATTGAAGGAGAAAATAATACCATTTGTTTTTTGTTTTACTAATGTCTTAACCAAATGAACTAGAACAAAGGTTACGAACTTATGATCGAACCCACCTTAATATAGTAAGCCCAAAACTAGAACCCATAAGTAGAATTTCAGCTGAACCAAGTAAAACGCCCAAGTTGAGAGGCCCATATGCTGGAGAGTGAACTCCCCCATTAGATACGACTGAGAGAGGGAACAAAGCTATGATGAATTTTCGCTTGCAGGCTTGCAGCTTTAGGTCCGATTAATCTGTTTCTGGTGGTGAGCTCGAGACGCGTCTAATGATCGACTCTGGAGGGTTTGTGGATCAGTCTCTCATTTCTTTCGTCCCAAAATCTCATAGAATCAAAGTCAGAGCTGTGGAGCAGAGGAATCGGGGATAGTCACATGCAAACATCAAAATGACCTCTGCAGAGCAAGAAGAGAGGATCAAACTGAATTTACTAAGACAAGAATCGATCTCGACACGCCTGTTAAGAATGAACAGGTGTTCATTGATCCTCTATGCCCCAGTGTCTAGGTGTCCATGCAGTCAGGTGCTCCAAAAACTGTAGGTAATTATACTATTTTCCGGTATTAGTCTCAACCATTGCTTAAATATTTGCTGCGCCGGTTGGCTATTTTAACAGCTGGTTATAAAGCTGTATTGCGCATAGATGAGGTTGTTGAGGAATGTGCGATCATTGAGTTGATGAGCAAGATTGATCTCAAGACAAGAAAACCCATGAAAAGAAACCTTTATTTGTGAGGACTGGTCATGTTGTCGTGTGCCGTATAAAGGTATATATGGTTCCTTCTAAGTTCGTTGTTTATTTTGTTTTTCTCTCTTTCTTTTTCTGATCATACTTAATTATGTTCATAGCCATAGGTTACAGCCATATTTTTAGTTTAAGGTTTCTTCTATATCCCAATCAAATCAGAAGCTGAATTGTTATTTCATTTGGAACTTAGTAATAATCCTTTGGTGATAAGTCTCTGTGATGTATTTGTGTGATACTGCTTGAAAAAAGTCTTGTAAAAAGTTTATCAATCGAGTTATGGTAGCATACTTAGTTTTATATATGGTTGGTGTTACAGATTTTTTACCGGAAACGAGATTTCAGTTCTGTATATTTTTGCAAGTTATTGTCAAAGCTTCTTAATTCAGCTTGTGTTGAAAAATTCGTGGATTTTCCCCAACTTGGAAGATTTACTCTACGAAATGCATGTAAACCTTTCAGATGCTATAAAAAATGTGTAGGGTTTTACAAATTTCTTTGGATTTTATGGTCAATACAGGGAATACAGTAGCTGCTGTTGGAAAGGTTATTGATCTCCCAGGTGCTGATCCTAATTTTGTGGGGGGAAAAAACAAGGTGACTAGTCTTATGATTTCAATTATTTGGAACAAACAAATGGAAGAGTTATCTTTAGAAAGTTTAAACCGATATGTATGGTTCTTTGAACAGCAGGGGACGGCACCAACCAAGTTCATAAATGATAATGATATGACGCAAGCAATCTGAGTTTCTCTAAATCAAATTCATAACTTAATTATATGATGCATAATTGAGACTTGAGTTTGTTGCAGAGAGACCGGTTTTTTATTTATTTTTAAAAGCTAGAAAGAGCATTTTGTGGAGCATGAGTGAGAGTTTTCAACTTTTCTTGAAGTTCACAATTGCTACTTTTACTTTTACCTGTGAGCCTTGCCTTGTTATTCGTTTCTTTTTTTGGAGATTGCTCTTTTCATAGTCTAGGAAACAGAAACACTATGGTTCCCTGAGTATACTTGTTTGACATACGTTTATCCAGGCTTATTTGAATAAATGGGCTGTAAACTTTGTGGACCAAGTCTAAATGATTTTCTTTGAGGCCTAATGGACTTATTAGACCCAAATAGATATCTTTCGTTATCGAACCAATTTATAAACTTTTAACAGAATCTGCGCCTGATCGTGTAGCTCATTTGGTTTGTGAGCTATGCTCTACCTCATGGGTTCGATCAAGGCGGAGAAAGAGAGAAGAAGAAGAAAGCTTGTGTTTACATATAATGATGAGGTATTCCAAAATACCTTTCTTTTGTTAGATGGAGTCATCTTTTTTTTTTTTTTTCCTTTTCCATCTAGTATATTTTTCAAGCTATCTTTCTTTTTCAATCCTGTAGATTTTATTGGATTTTATAGATTGTCAACCTTTTAATCTTAGAAACTTTCAATAAGATTCAGTTCAAATATTTGGATAAGTTGAAACTTGGAACTACATTTAGCTTCTTCTTTTTTTGACAGCAAAAGAACACTTTTATCTAAAAGCAAATTAAAAGTTATAACCTTCATATATTTAACATATAGAAAAGCCCACGTTACATATAGAGCGAACCTTTATTGTTTCTACATATTATAGATAACTTATAGGAGCTAAAAACTAGTTAAAAGACCTTACTTATATGGCTTTTTTTGTAACCATTAGGCATTACTCATTAGCTATATATTAAGTCTTTTTTTATATTCGTTTAATTTAAAGGTCAATGCTTTTAATGAGCTTCATGTTGGCGAGTCTCTCGAGAAACACATTGAAAACATCTTCACGACTAAGCATACTGACTCGGACATGCTTCTTGTCAGAACCACAACGTTCTCCTGCTCTGCACATAACCTTCTGTCTCCTCAAATCGTTAACCAGATCCGTCTCTTCCTTCGTCCCCAGCCACGCAAACGCTGCAACCAAAATTAAAAAAACAACCGTTACGTCTTATTCAATTTTGCAAAAATCCAACCGTTACAACAAAAATAAAACATTTGTCGTGTAGTGAGTTATTTGGTTTTTAGTTACCGGGGTAAGATTCGAGTGTTTTGCCAAAATAGTTGCAATAGGCTTCAGGGTACTTAGGAAGATTGAAGACATCGCTTCCCTTCACCACTTCACGCAGCTTCTCCCATCTGTTCTTCATCATCTCACGACCATACTCAAAGAAGTTCTCGGTTTCGCTCTTGCAGGTCTCCTTGAGAACTTTGAGAATCTTAGCGGTTCGAATCTGTGACTCCTTAGACACACCAATAGAGTTCACTATTATATACTCGACCATCTTCTTTGCCACCTCCTTGTCCTTCACCAATGCCCACCTTCAGCATTCCAAAAAATTAAAGAAGCCCCGTAATTAATTATAATAAATGTTCTGTTCTAATTAAAAAGCATGTTCGAATGCTCAGGATCATAAAATCTAATGGTCAGTTCAAATTTTAATTAAGCATGCATGTTATGTTATTATAAAAGAAAGAAAGAAATGAATATCCGAATATCTAACCCAATGCGGGACCCAGCGTGGCCTGTGATCTTGGAGAAAGTGAAGAGCATGATGTCATGGTCTTGACGGCGAGTGATGGGAGTGTAGTGGGGCCAGTAATAGGCAAAGTCATGGATCACTTTGGCTTCGTCGTCGTCTGGACGGTTCACCACCGTCTCTCGGATGGTGCCGTCTGGGTTATTGGGTGACGTCACCAGCTCGATGTAAGGACCTTTCTTGTCGAAACCCCACGCGTCTCCTTCCCACTTGTACATACCCGACCGAACATACGTCGTCTCCTCCACATACGTCTGTATCAATATTAAATTTTTATTAACAAAAAAAAACAAAACTGTAATGTTTTTTATATTCTTGAAAAATGATACAATTAAGAAGAGAAGAATGGTTTTTGGTAAATGCGAAAAAAAGAAAAGTAGGGACATGAGCATGTTACTGATGTCTTTGCACATGAATCCACAACACATGTAGTATGTAAGAAGGAAAAAGTGTTTTTGTTAATTGTTAAATCAAAAAGAATGAAAAATGGTGAATGTGTTGCGTTCGAGAAACATGTCTGTCACTGTGTCTTTTAGATCTCCAATCTTCGTTTTTTATAAACAAGACCCCCCTTAAATCTTAACATCAAATCAACTTTTTCATTAAAAACGACTTAGGATTTTAGATAATAACACAGAAACGACTTTTTTCAAAAAAAAATTATTCTGTGTAGACCAAAGGAGAAAATTCTTTTGTTAGTTACTCTAGTATAGGACATCCTAAATAAGTAAATATAACAATTGCTTCTTTGTCGGGTTTACATTTGGTTAGGCAAATTTAAAAAGCAGATCCAAACTCCAAAGCAACACCAGAAAAAAAAACCGTCAAAAAAAATCTGTCTATAATTTTTTTTATTATGGTTAGATTTAGTTTACTTATGTAGATGATTGTAAGAATTTACTTATCTCTAATGGCCAGCCCACGTACAAATAGTCTACAAAACATTTTCTCACTTAAGAAAATTCAATTTTAAAAAAACACCCAAGATAGATCTAGACTTGATCCAAAATCCTACTTGAATTAAAAAAGAATCCATCACAGATTTAGAGTTGTGGTTAGTCAAGCTAAAAAATCGGTTTATTAGTTTAATATTTTTTTTTTGTTAGTTGCCAAAAACCGTCCCAACCAGCCAGCGAGTGCTTAAAATTAAAATAATTAAGAATTAAAAAAAAATTATGTCAACGGAAAAAGGAAGATTTAAAATAATTAGAAAAACGAGAAAAGATACGAGGAGGGAGAGAAGAGGGGAGAGAGTTTAGTTTAGTGGTGGGGGCTTACGGAGTAGTAAGGAGCGGCGGCAACGACACTGACAGGTTGGGTCCCAGCGAGTGAAGATAGTGCGTGGACGGCCGCTTGACAAAGCTGCGTCGACCCTGTCCCGACCACGATGTATCTATCCTCCGTTGCTGCGTTTCCGACCGCACCGTGCAACTCCTTGATGGCTTCCGCAAGCTCTGGCTCAAGAAACCAACACAGGCTGTTCACGTCGCTGAAGTAACTCATCAGATCGCAACCACGTATCGTCACCGTACACCTGTCACCAATCTTCCTCCAGTACTCTTCGTACGCCGTTGGATCTCCACTGCAATAATTTTGATTTATCATAAAAGTGAGAAACTGGTTCGTTAAGTGAAAAACGGAGATTTTTTTTTTTTTAGCCGATGATTAAGCAATGCGGTTAGAGGAAATTATGAAATAAAAAAAAGAACGTACTGGTCAAGATTGACGACGGAATCGGACAAGGAGATGTTCTTCGTGCTCTCCAATTTCACCATCTTCTTCTTCTTCTTCTCGGTTTTGCTCTTTTTGCTTCGTTTGTAACAGTGTTTAATGATTAGGGAATAGTGTAGGTGTGACTGTATTTATAGAAGGAAAGCGATTTATTATTTTATTATTAAATTCTCTTTTTCTAAAAAGAAAAAAAGAAGGGTGATGTGTTCTGCTTTGTACATGGGAAAAAATCTTAACTAAAAAATATTTACTTTTTAGAGTCAATAATATGGCACTTTTATGGAAAAATGAATTTTGTTTATAATCATTTTGTTTATAATCATTTTCCGAAAGAAATAAATAGCAGTAGTTGCCAGTATATAGCAAGAAATATAATACAAAGGTCACAGTAATATTGTGAATATTATTTTTTTACATGTTATGAGTCATCTAATCTGAATGACGAATAGTCATTTAAAGTTTTAATTTTTTTAAAAAGAAAATTGAAAAATAAATTTTTATCTTTGATTTAATTTTTTGTTTCTTACAAAATATCATTGGAAAATCTAAATCTATTACAAATAATTGTTATTATCTATCAGCATAATTAACAATGTGGTACTTATATATATCTTATTCTTATTACTATTATTATTTGCAAAGTACATTTATAAAAATACTTGAAAAAAATCTATTATTTACATACTATGCCATTACTTCTATTTGACAACAGATTTTATTCTATTCTTAACAGGATTAAACCAAATGTAATCTTGCATTATCTTCCAATATTTATTATTTCC
>OVBI01000701.1:0-57561 GCA_900406495.1 Sisymbrium altissimum
ACCAATGCGTACAGTTCTTTGTCGTACGTGGGGTAGTTCAAGGTGGCTCCTCCCAACTTCTCACTAAAGAATGTGATTGGCTTCTTCGCATGCATGAGCACAGCTCCAATTCCTACACCAGACGCATCGCATTCAATTTCAAAGTTTTTAAGAAAATCAGGCTAGACCAAAAGAGGGGATTTAGTAAGCTTCTCTTTCAAGGTTTGGAATGCGGATTCCTGTGCTTCCTCCCATTTTAAACCAACTTCTTTCTTGATGACTTCGGTCAGGGGAGCAGCGATGGTGCTGAAATCGCGTACAAATCGTCGGTAGAACCCGGCCAATCGATGGAAGCTCCTCACTTCTCCGACTGTTTTTGGACTCGGCCAGTCCCGGATAGCCTTAACCTTCTCCTCATCCACCTTGATTCCTTCTGCACTAACAACAAAACCTAAAAACACAAAGTTATCTGTTCCAAAAGTGCACTTCTTCAAGTTGGCATAAAGTTTTTTCTTCCTAAAAACTTCTAGGACCAAACACAAATGATGTGCATGCTCTCCTAAGCTTTTACTATAAACAAGGATATCATCAAAATAAACCACAACAAAAACCCCTGAGCGAAGTGTTTCAATACTTATACAAATGTGTTTCTTGGCTAAAAAGATAAAGAAAATAAAGAAGATAGTTCGTGAGTCAAATGACTCTTGGAAAAACACGGTTTGGTCAAAGTGACCCTTCGGTGCATGTCCAGGTTCATTCGCTAGTGTTTTGGCCCGAGCAGACTTGGATGCGCATGATGTTGGCTCGGTGATTCTCGGTCATGGTGAGTTTGGCACGAGCCATTTCAGAAGTCCCACGTTCGATCCTCTTGATAAGTGCCAGAGATTGTTCCTTGAAGTTTGTCCCAGAGAAAAAGGCGAACGGGTCATGAAACTCGTCATCGCTCCAAGTTGGCTCGGTAGTAATGAGATCGTATCGATGTTCCGAGAGTTTGTCTCGGGAAAAGTTGACGCTGGAGCTGTTGGAAGACTCCTCTCGATAATCAGTATGGGCGATGTCACGTTTTTCCCGGGATATTTGTCCATTATCCAGTCGCGGAATGATGTGCGATACTCCATCTGCTCGAGACGTATCGAAGCGATACTCGGCAACGCGTCTCGAGTGGTCCGATAAAACCGTGTTGCTATAACCCGGTAGTGCTGCAGGCGGATAATCTTCCTGATAGTCTGACAATGCCGCGTCTTGATGATTCGTTTCTTAGTGTCCTGATAGCGCGTCATTCTGACGACCCGATAGAGCCGCGTCTCGATGTTCCGGCTGTTTGACTCGGGAAACCTCAGTTGTTTCACGAGCAATCTTCTTTCCCGACATTTTAGCCCGGTCCATCCGCACTTTGTCCCACGGCAACTGCTCCGCATCACTGTGACTCGATTCATCGACTACTTTCCCATCATAAAGTTTTTTTGAAGAAGTTTGTGGTTATTACCACAAGTTTGTAGATGTGTAATTTTAGAATTTCGTTCTCAATTTAATTCTAGCTACAACTGAAACCAAATATGTTGATTTTTAGGTTTTTGTTTAGATTATAACTGCAAGTTTGTAGATATGTAATTTGAATTTTTTATCTTCTCAACTTGATATATAAAATAAAATGTCAGTTTCTGAATTTTTTCCTGTTTTATTTTCCACCTTTGTAAATCTACAATTTAATCTTTTTTTTTTCAAATTCATTTCAAATAGATAAAATCCTCTGCATACCAGGGGGCATAATACTAGTGTATTTATAATTCGTCAATCTTGTAATCGGAGTTAACCGACGTTATGGTTTCAGAATAGATGTGGCATAACCGTTTCTACTAAATTAATGGAACTGTATTTCCACTAATAACGTATGATAGTTGTTGTATTGTAGAGATTGGTAGTTAGTTATTGATTTTGTTGCGTATAAAATACACCATTATATTTAGGCTCCGATTGGTAAGGACTGTTAGTTTAGACTTTCACTCTAGGCTCTAATCTGTAATACTTTAGGCTTTAAAAATTTTATTTTAAAAAAAATAAATAAAAAAAAGGAGAGAGAAATTTAAAGTCTAGTAAACTGGCTTTAGAAAATGAAAAAAAAAAGTTTTTTTTTAAAAAAAGTGGCTTTGAAAGCTTTTAAGTTTTCTAAAGCCTTAAAATTCTAATTGGAAAATTTTTGGTTTTCATGACTTTACAAAACCACAAAGCCCTCAAAGTAAGAACACCAATCACAGCCTAAGTGTGAAGAGAAAAGTATCTAAGAAAATGTGTGTTTATGTTCTCGTTGCTTTGGGACCTTATTATTTTGGTGCGAGAGAACATTTTGGGTTTCGATATGGACCACACTTGTGGTATCAATACTGTATCCTTCAAACCATGAATGAGGATTGTTATGCTCTTCTTGTGAGCTATGTGAGAGGTAAATTAAAATGGGGAAATATTTTGAAGATCGTAGAGCAGCTTGGAGTAAGACGGTGAAGACGGTGAAGAAACCAAATCAGCCGGCTAAAAAGATGGAAAAGGCCGCAGCTGATCTGCATGTTCTGGAGGAATCTTGGCGATTGGTGACTTTATCACTTACACGATCAGCGCAACTTCATCACCGACACACCAACCATCTCAAACTGTTTTAATTAAACGCCCACATCCCACTCGTAGGACTAGAAAACCTAGAAGGCTTAGCCGATTTAATTTGTGTAAGGCGAGAACTGGAGCTACCTCTACAAAGCCTTCGGAACATGGTGAGTTACCTCGATCTCCTTCCTTACGATGGAGTTTTTAGCTTTCTTCCCATGTGCTTCGTAACTGTGTCGAGGTGGTATTGTATCTAGCATGCAGAGATGGCATCAATAGAAAACGATCATTCTTTTTTTTTCCCTAATAATTTTCAAATTATATTTATAAAAAAAAATGATGGTACATGAATGCCTAAGAGTTTGAAGAAATTAGAAAAGAAATATAGATTACAATTTAGCTCCTTGTTGCAAACAAGAATTCCAAAATTTTCTCAAATTTCTTGTCCCCCAAACAGAAGAAAAAGTTGGTTTCAAATACACTTATCAATAGTCTTCTGGAGATTTAGTGGTGGAGAGGAAAGGTCTCCATGGCAACGTTTGTTTCTTTCCCTCCAAATTGTATAGACTGCAGCTTGCAGTGTATACCTTGTGAGGAATAGAAAGTGGTCATCTAAAATGGCCGTTCGATCGTGGGAAAGTTAGACTCATGAGGAAGCATGTTTTCAAGAGGTTGGTGTTGAACTATGAGGACAAAGTTCTTTTGGACACCCTCGTACTTGAACTAAATATGAAGAAAAAATTATCGAAGGGCTTGATTGGTTCACCTGCTACCATCCGCAAACACAGCTTTTGCGGATGATAGCGGTTATCAGCGTTTGACAACAATCACAGAAAACGCGTTTTACCGCTTTGTATTGCTCCAAATCGCTCAAATTCAAAAGCTGCTTTCCGCTAGCGTTTGCGGTTGCGGGCGGTTGCGGGTAGATAATAAAAAAAAAGTAAAAATTAAAAATTAATTTTAAAAATAATAAAAATTGATATAAAATAATATAAAATAAGATAAAATAAGTAAGTTAAAAAAAATTTAGTAAATTAAAATTTTTAAAATTAACTATTAAAATTATGAAATATATGAATAAATTTGATATTTTCTATTGATTATTCACTAAACATTTATAATAATTTCTTTTAATAATTAATTTTATTATAATAATATACATTTTGATATTTTATATAGTATATAATATGGTTATATTGTTAGTTTTTTGNATGGTTATATTGTTAATTTTTTGTTTAACCGCTGTTGCATCCGCTAGTCAACCAGCCATAATTCTCCCGCAAACGCATCAGTTTTTAACCGTAGTACCAGTTGTATGAATCGCTTAATAACGCTTAAAACCACAACCGTTCGTTTCTGCAAACTCCCGCAACCGTAGCCGCTGCAGTTAAACCAGTCAAGTCTTAGTAAAAGTGTTTAATTCTTATTGCTTTGGGACTTTATCACAAACCTATCTCTTTCAAAATTTATATGTATTCTGATATAATTATTTATCTTATTAATAAAGTTTAGTTCGTCGATGCAGATTTCATTTTTTATATTAGACTCAGAAGATTTAAATATAATAATTTACTAATTTAAATAGTTTTAAAACAACATAATCCATGACTACTTGTGACTTGTGAGCACGTCAACCGATAACCATATATAATCGAAGTATCGAACCGTGTATTTAGATAAAAGAACACGAGTTTCAATATTGTTAATTTCATGATAATAATTATAAATGCATCATTTGGCTTAGCTGAATTTACATTACATATTTACATGGATAGTTTGGAATTTGGGCAAGAAAAATGTCTTTACATTTCCTGTTGTTATTAATACTATACGCAGTGCTGGACTCAATAAATGTTCTTACCGAGATCAATACATACACAGAGTATCAAAAACAAATAAGAACCTGTTTAAAGTTAATAAACTCAAAAACTAAAAAGAAACTGCTCTTTCATTTAATTTGGATGATTGAGAATAAGAAAAAAAAATATATATAGTGTTATCGCTTCCATACTATGACTCATCCAAACTACAAAATATTATTTGACAATGGTTTCAGGCTCAGGAAAAATAGTAAGGAAGCTCAAAATTTTCAGCTGTTTTCTGTAATATTGTAATATTAGGTTTTGCATGTTTCAAAATTATTTCATATTTTACATAATATTTCTCTGTTAAATAATAAATTTAAAATTTTATCAAACAAAAATTATAAAAAAAAAACATGAAAATTTATAGGGGTATCGTACTTAAACCTCCCTTTTAAGATCCACCCTTTTCTAGGGGCCAACTTACTTCAACTTGCTCTTTATTCCTTATAGTTTGAATTATTCATGCGACTTTGGTTAGTTCGGGTCGGATCAGTTTGCTTCCGTTTTTCGATTAGTTCGGTTTACATAATTTTTTCCGAATTCAACCGAATTTATGTTAATGTAAGATTGAGGTAGAACAAAAAAATGATGGGAGATCTAATTATAGTTTATTGTGATGTGATATTTAATAAGTTAATCCAATTGGTTAATTATAGGCTTAATCTAATTGGACGTCTATAAGATTATTAAATATGAATCACACATATAATTTATTATTTCATAAAGCCTTTTTAATGAGTTTCTAGATTTTGATAGACGTTTCGAAAGCGCAAAATTATAATTTTGACAGTTTAGTTGATTTTAATTTATTAGCGAATAATATTTTTTTTTAAGGTTTTTTACTTTGTAAAAATCAAAATATAAAATATAGTGATTTTAGTCAAAACTTATTTTAATCGGATCGTGATTATAACTTGTGCTATAATAACTATAATATATCATCATGATTTCTAAAATAATGTTATTATATTTTACTTTAAGAAAATAATCATTTTAAAATAATCTATTTATTTAATCCGTTTTGAATTGGTTTAAGTTTATTTTAAATATTTTTATAATTAAAAATGAGTTAATTCATCCTTTTAACCCATTAATCAAAGTTTATTTGTAATATTTTCATATTCAAATGTGTTAATTTGTTCTTTTCCATTTTGCATTGATATAAATATTTTGTATGTTTTATAAAATAGCCCACAATAGACATCATTTTATAAAAAAATAAAAAATAAAAAGTATGTTTTCTAAACCTCTTTATAAATTGAATTTTTATTTAAATGAACCATAATAAAACCAAATTATAACTAACTGATTAAACCGAATAGAACATAACACGAGTGAAATACAAACCAAATTGAACTAATTTCAAACATAACAAGAACCAAATCCAAACCAAACGCAAAATCAAATAGGAATGTCCACTACTAAATAAAACTTATATGTTAGCTAATGTTTTTTTTAAGAAAAATATTAAGATCATCAAAAGTAGATATTATAAAAAGGAGAATATTAATCTGATAATCAAAACTAAAATTTTAAAATATTAAAATTAATTAATATATAAAATAAGAGTAATACTTGGGTTAACCCCTAGGGGTGAACTTTTAATATTCATCCCTTACATAATATCCAATCAAAATTTGCGACGTAATAATATAAAGAAATAAAAAAAAATATAGATATCATTAATTCTAAATCCTAAAGCAAATATTCAAAACTTTAAACCCTATACCCAAACTCCTAAAATATAAATCCTAAAATCCTAAACCCTAAACCCAAAACTCTAAACCCTAACCCCAAAACATTAAAATTAGGAACCCAAAATTCAAAACCGTAAACCCTAACCACAAAACCCTAAACCCAAACCACTAAGCACTAAACCCAAAACCCTAATCCCTAAACCCTAAACCCTAAACCCTAATCCCTAAATCCAAACTTTAAACACTAAACTCTAAACCCTAAATCCCTAAATTCTAAACCCTAAACCTTAAATTATAAACTTTAAATCCAAACTCTAAACCCTAAACTTAAACTTTCAACCCTAAACCAAAAAGTCTAAATTCTAAATCCTAAATCATAAAACCTATAGTTAATATTTTTAAAATTTTTTGATGCACCTAATATTACTAATTTAAATTTTTTTTTATAATATTATGTGACAAATTCTGATTGGATAAAATATAAGGGGTGAATTAAGAGGTTTACCCCTAGAAGTCAACCTAAGAATTTTCCATAAAATAAATTCTCTTCTAAAAAAACTCAAACCCAAACTTAAGATACAAAACCATTCGTATTCATCACAAACCCTTTTTTTTTTTTAAATCTATTATTCATTAGTCAAAATAGAACACGAATCAAATCCGAATCAATATCCAGCCTAAACAAACATTTCAATCATATTCAACCGTAACTGCAGTAACGGAAGCCAGAAATAGCCATTAGGATTACGAGAACTAAAACAATATTGGTAAAACCATAACCCCTAATCATACTCATACGGTGTGGGACCTTAAGTTTATAAACCGGAAATACATGCTAACGGTCACGACTGTGTATGCATTATCCTTATCCAAAAAAAAAAAACACAACCTGCAGGCCACGTGGACAGACAGTACGAAACAATTGAATCCCCAAGCATGAAATATGAACCGTCCATTAATCAAAAGGGAATAACAAAAGTCAAAACCACTAAAAGTCTTCTAATCATACGGTTAATTTCTTAATTGTGATTAAACATGATTAAACAAGTCTTAAAATCTCCAACTGAGTCCCGATATTTGCTGTAACGATATGGAATGAAACTAGTTGTCAAAAGAAGCAAAACTCAAAAACAATTCTTTTAACTCGCAACAAGAGTTTGTTTATTTTAAATTAAACAAATTAACTTGTACCTAGGACTTATCGTTTCTTCCTCTACCATTCAAGATTCTCTGAGAGATCTTATCTGTTTTACAGTTACTGTAAATCTGCAAAAGATTTAAAAAAAAAAAAAATTAAAAAGAAATTGCACGATCTCCCATTTGTTGTCTTGTACGTTTTCTGTTTACCTTTGTTTTTTTTAAAAAATACTGTTCTTCTCTTTCGTTTGTGGTTCTCACGGTATTGAGTTAATTAATACAACAATGAAATTACAATGTGAGTTTTTTTTATTCAATAAAGTTTTTGAGTTTTGTTCATAGACCAATTCACGTTTCTTTTTTTTTTTAAACAAAATCCAGGTTTGTCCAGCGCCGGCAGTGACCACAATTGTCATTAGCATTGGTAATTATGATTACTAATATATTATGTTTTTTTTGTGTGTGCGAAACCAATATATTAAGTTGTTGTCTGTTTTTTTTTTTTGACATGAACAAAGATCATTACTTGTGTCTGGATTGTTGTTAATTGTATTCATTTCTTACCAGAACCACCTTTCCCAACATAAACGCTTAAGGCTTATCAGTCTACGATCATTTGTTTGATGGAGGAAATTCACATACAGATCCATTAAAAAGGTTACCCATTTTAAGTCTTTTGGTTTGTTCTTCATCGCTTGCCTTAGGACGAGAAGAACCTTCTCCTTTTGCTGCTTTCAGGTAATCCATTTTCCTGCTTTCTGAATCGTTGTTATTTTTCGATGATTTTACATTTTTGAAAGAATTTTTTTTTTTTTTTTGAGGGAGAATTTTGCTAATTTGTTGAGTTTTGGAGTTGTTTTAAATGAAAGAGAAGAATGGATGTTAAAATGCTGATTCTGAAAAAAAAAAAAAATGGGAACTGTTTTTTTTTTTTTTGGGGGTCAAAATGTTGTTTTGTTTGTATAAGCATTACTCAGATCAATTCTTTGACAAAAAAAAAAAAGCATTACTCAGATCTATCTCGTTGTTCATCTTATCAACAGCATTGTATATTTTTCATTGACTTACAATATAAATCCTATTTTTGTACATGTGCGTTCTTGAGTGAGTCTCACTCTTCTACTCTTTTGGTTTGTCAACTTGTCGTTATGTTACTTTTGATTCATCCATCCATATAAGTGTTTGACTAAAAACTTGTGGAATAATAATTTTTGCAGAGGGAGTTTTGAGTTAAGACTTTATTATTAGAGATGAATTTCACAGAATCAATGAACGTTGTGCACAACAGAATCCAACAACTTGAACCTGAAAATGCATCGAAAATCATTGGTTATCTCTTGATGCAAGACCACGGTGACCGAGACATGATCCGTCTCGCCTTCTGTCCTGATTCTGTGATGCGTTCCATGATCAACTTCGTTAAATACGAACTAGCTAAAGATCCTCGTTACAACAGCCCTCCGTCTGATCACATTCATACTCGTGGTTTCGGATCATTCACCGGTTCATCAAGCCAGCCTCCTTCGGTTTCAGTTTCTCCTCCTTTGAGAACCGGTTTTTGGGAGAACTCAACCGAGATTGATTCTTTGCAGAACAATGTTCAGTTCTTGAGTTTTGAGGAGTCTATGACAAGCCCTGAGTTCTCTAATGGCTTCTTCTCTAGAGATCATCAAGGCTTGTCTTTAAGAACGAGCAGGAGGTCACCGAGTTTACCTGAGTTTCCGGTTAAAATATGTCATTACTTCAGCAAAGGGTTTTGCAAACATGGCAACAACTGTCGGTACTTTCACGGGCAGATAATACCAGAGAGAGAGAGTTTCTCTCAGATGTTTAATCCAAACAACTTAAGTGATGAAGAGCATGTTGTTTCTCCCGGATCACTTGAGAAGCTAGAAGGAGAGATCATCGAGCTACTCAAATCAAGAAGAGGCGCTCCAATTTCCATAGCTTCATTGCCAATGATGTACTACGAAAAATACGGTAGGACCCTTCAAGCTGAAGGATATCTCACAGAGTCACAAAGACATGGCAAAGCTGGCTATAGCCTCACTAAGCTTCTTGCTCGCTTGAAGAACACCATCCGCCTCATCGACAGGTTAGTGAGTTAAATGGCTCGTTCTCGGGCTCATCTAAAGTTTTGTTTCAGTGCCATTTTTTTTTACTAAATGATTTTTGAATTTTCAGGCCTCATGGGCAGCACTCGGTTATTTTAGCAGAAGATGTGTCAAAGTTTGTGGAATACATGGGAGAGAGAAACGAACATGGAGCGATCCTTGCTGGTTCCAGACAGATTTACTTGACATTCCCAGCAGAGAGTAGTTTCACTGAACATGATGTCTCAAACTACTTCTCCAAATTTGGACTTGTGGAAGATGTGAGGATTCCTTGTCAACAGAAGAGAATGTTTGGGTTTGTAACATTTGTTTACACAGAAACAGTCAAACTCATTCTTGCTAAAGGCAATCCTCATTTCATCTGTGGGGCTCGTGTTCTCGTCAAGCCTTACCGGGAAAAATCACGGTCTAGTCGATACGTTGACAATAACAAGCCTCTACACGGGATGCGGTATGGCTCTCAATACATTGACAGAGACATGGAGATGAACACATGTTAGTAATTATCAAATTTAATTTATATTTACAATAGCCTTTGTTTACGGTTTCGTTTTAACTGATTTTCTTTGGTGCCTTTAAGTGCCACCGCGAGTCAGCGAGAGCTCAAGACTAATGAGGAAGCAATTTCTTGAGGAACATGAGCAATCGGTTTCCAAGTCTTTACCTACTAATTACTCCTATCTTGGCTTCTCCGATGACTTTAAACTAACAGCCGATGGTAACTATACCTCTGAATTTATATTTCAGAAAATGCAGAATAATCAATTCCTTGACGTTCTTTAATTTGTATTTGTAGATGAGCAAGACGAACAAGCTGGACGGCTGAGCTATCTGCTGGAATATTTGAACACTGAGGATAATGTCATGAACATAACCACTAACTACAATGACACTGATCGGTATGTAACGAGTATGATCTTAACAAGCATACATTTAGACTTAATTTTATTTGCTCATATCATTTTTTTTTCAGGAGAATCCATTGTGAACCTTTGGAGAACCAAGTCTTGAATCTACCAGAGAGTCCATTTTCTTCCCTTTCCGGGAAAGAGATTTCGACAGTTACATAGAGAGGAGAAGATATACCTAACCAAAAAGGAGAAGAAGATAGGAGCATAAAGGTTAGAGGAGATTCCCAAAGATCTAATAATCATCAGTCAGCAAAAAGAGATTTCTTTTTTTTCATAATCTTCTTGCATGGAAACTTTAGAGTCTTTAGCAATAATACGAATGAGAAAGAAAAAGGTGACAGAGAAACACACAACAAGCTGTTTGCTTCAACTACAACATGAGCCGAGCAGTTTGAGGAAGATAAAGTACAGGGATAATAATAATAATAATTGAAATCTTTATAAAAGGTTTACTTTTCTGTTTTTATTCTTTCTGTTTTTATTCTTTCTTATCAACTTTATGATGCTGCTAGATCGTATCTCATTGTATCATATGACAATCATTCTAGTTTTAAGAAATGAGTTTAATGTATGTGGGTAGTTTCTACAAATTTTAGAAATTGTCTCCATCAATGAATATATATATATATATATGCTCTCATTCATATGATTATTTAGAATTCTAACAAAAGATATATTGTCGGAAATTAGACACATCAAATCATATAGATTAGACCATAGAAAATCAGTTAAAATAAAAGTAAAAATGCATGTTTGAGTTCAGTTTTATCAAAAGAAATTTTGAAGCAGTAAACATATGTTGATAATCAAAAGATTTATATAGTGTTTAAATAAGGTATGCACAAAATTTGCAAAGTCGAAATCCCATACATGAAACCAACACATCAGAGTTCAATTCATATCATGATGAGCCCATGTTTATAAACCATAAGCATATAGGTCTTTCTCCACACCTGAAAAAAAAACAGATATGAGAAGAATAATTTTATTAGTGTTAAGTTATTTTTAAGACAGTTGTTGAAATGGTCTAAATTGGGATTTTAATATGGAAAAATATATTTTTGTAGAAACATTGTGAGGAGTACATTTTAAAATAGATTACAATATACCAAATCTTTTAAAAATAATAATAACAAAAATACTATTACTTTTTGCTATATTATATTAAGATAAAAATACATTTTCTTAACTAATGGACTAGATATTAAAGATATCTATAATTTTCAAATTTTTGCTTTCAACTTGTTCTTACACTTTTCAATTTTTGATGGAAAAGTTGTGATTTTTTAACCAAAACTCATAATTTCTCAATAAAGGCTTACAATTTCTTGACTAAAGCACTTGATTTCATATTCTAATCTGTATAACTAAGAGATTTACAATGCAAAGCTTCCTTTTCTTCACATATTCATGAGTACTTCTTAATTTTGTTTTGAAAGGGTTTCTCATTTAAATTATTTATATTTGATCTTCTAAATTCATATTTTAAGAAGAAAATATGACTACATCACGATCGGATCAACACATGTTACCATACCAGAATGGATACATATGTTAGTTATGGTTCGAGATGGTGTCACTGTTGTCTTGAACCAATAGTTTAAATGTATGATCATCAAATTAATAGGCTTCCAAATTTTTATTGGTATTAATTTTGGGAGAACTTTTACAAGCCGAACAAATTATTATTCTAATTAAAACAACCTAACAAACTTTATTTATCATCTATATTATTAAAATTATATATATAATTATAACTAAAATATATCTCTTTAACATAACTATCTTATTTAACAGTTTCACTTATGTTCTAAGTCCAGTCTAGTTAAAGAGATGAAGAAAAGTATAAATTTCAAATATGTATGTTATAATATAGTAAAATACACTGATAGAATGTAAAAAAAAAAAGACATTGATTTTTAGTCAATCAATGTGTTGTTGAACTAATATATTATAAAACAAAGTTTTTTTGTGTTTTTTTTATTGATACCTAGTAAAAGAGAAATAAAGATTATAATTGTAACATCTCAATTTTTGTTAAAAGAATTGATTTGATTATTTATGTCATTAAAGTGTAATTATTTTTTCGGTTACACATCCAGAGAAGACTCTAAAGTTAAGCGTGCTTGAGTTGGAGTAGTTAAAAGATGGGTAACCTAGCGGAAAATCATTCACGACCATGTGAGTAAGGACAAAAGAAGGGTCATGTGGTGATTGTAGGAACAGTATATTATGACTTTTAAACCTCTCAGTTTATGCACCAATTGTAACACCCCCTAATCATAATATAACCCTGTTACGACTAGAAAATGCACAGTGCCGGGTCATACTTTCAGTCCGGCTAGAGATCTCTCACGTAATCAAAATCTCAGCCAATCCGTTCATACGCCCGCACCGTCTATTACCATGACATAAGGCTTTGTAACCCATACCGCGATGCGGGAGTTGTGTTAGCCCAAACTAGATTAATATCAGCGGAAACAACTCATTTTTATAAAACATACTTTTATTACTTGAACAACAAAATAATATAGTTAAATTCTTTACGGAAAACAGTGCCCATGAAAATACAATAAAATATCAAAGTGAAAACGATTGAAACCTACATTTAAAACATTAATCTTCTTTTATAGAAACCACATAAATCTACTCTGGCCATCCTATGTTCCGCCTTCTAAGGGCTTAACTACGGGTAACCTACAAGAGAAAAGAAAGGGAAAAATGATGAGTAATTTTGATATTACTTAGTGAGTCCTAATTCTTTTGGTTAGTACAATCTAAATCCAAAACTCTAAATAAACACATAAAAACAAATAGCTGAAGCATGCAACACACAATCCTAGAATCTATATACAAGAGAAAAATTCATATCCTAATCTAGACACCAATATGTAACTACATTATTCTGGGACTATCTAGACACATGCACTCAACAAAGAAGAGAGTATAATTGAGGTGTTTCAGCCATTCAACCACCTGCAACGATCGATCACACAATTCGGTGTCCTCCTCTCACGAGATCAAGGAGAACTCTGTACTTTGCTTAGCTGCATCTCCTAATTCCATTAGGCGATCGAAAATTACCCCTACCCGGGATAGCTTCGGCCATGGGTGCTACCCACAATCGCACCGAGTGAAACAGTTGAAAATTCCAGGAATCTAAATCCAACTCAAACAACAACATTACAAACCATTCACCATCTCAACAATAGAAAACACACTACTATTTCAAGTGAAAGAGAGGCATGGATCTCATGTTAATAAGCGTGAGGAATTACCAGTGCCGGCCTTGAGCACAAGCAGAAGAAGCATGAGCTTACGGCCCCACATATATATATAATTGATTGACCCTCATTTTAGCAAAAGTTTTTTTAGTTTGGTGGTTAAAATCATTTATATTGAACTTTATGTTCATGAGTTCGAATCTTTTCTTCATTAATTATTTTATATTTAATTTATTTTTTGATAAATCTAAAATTCTCTTTTTGGGCTTGTGGCCTTCATAACTTCAAGGTCGGCATTGGGAATTACTACGCTCAACCTTCTACAAGGGAGATAATAATCTACTTAAACACATAAAACGCTATAAAGATAACTAATTATAAAGTAGATATTCACTTTAAGTTATGATTTTAATAATTTACGAACTTCAAAAGTTTATACAAAATATGCTATAACTAAGTTAAAAACTCTTAAACCCAAATTTTATTACTCTAAATTGATTCTTAAACATGAAAATCAAACTTAAAAGAAAGAGAGGAGAGAAACATAAAAATTCTCTTAAGTTTTTTTATTGGCAAATTTTATATACATTTGAATAATTGACAAACTTTAAGAATTGTGAGTATTTGGTAGAATTGTTACTGAGATTAAGACAAAACCATGATAAACTTACTAAGAACCTACTAAAATGTATAAAGATATATACAATTGTATTGTATAATTGTAAAATTATATAATTATTTTTTAAAAAAAAATTAAAAAGAGATAGAAAGATAAATAATATTGTTGAAAATGGTGGATTGTTCATGACGAAGAATACCCTCATCACAATTTAATGAATACTATATTGAAAAAAAAATTATAAAAAATAACTAAGTAATAACTATATTAAAGAAAATAACATTTATCCACAATAGACGATTTTGTCCATAGCTGTGCATATACAATAAAATGTAAGCTCTATATATAAATAAAATACAATAGAATGATACAAGGTTATTATACTATATAACATTTAACATCAAAATTATCAAATCATAAATAGTGTTGTAAGATGAAATTAAAATTAAAGTAAAATTAAACAGCATAAGAGAAAAAAACACAATATATTTTGATGAATTCAATTGGGTATAAAAGAAAAAACCCAAAAATCAAAAGAGAGAAGAAAGAGATTTAGAAACACAAAATAATATACTGTACTATCTAGCATATAAAAATAATATAATCCAGAAATCCAAAGAATATAAAATAGTATATTATATCATTCAGTATATAAAAATAGTTCAAAAATTAGAAGAGAGAGGAAAAGATATAAAATCCCAAAAATCAAAAGATTTGCTTTTGACAGAACTAGAAAATTCACATGAGAGTATTGGTTGCTGAGTGTTTGATTAAATGAATAATGTAAGATTCGATGATTTATATATAATTTCTAGAGAGAAGAGAGATGAAGAAACAAGGTGAAAAGAGATGAAAGGAAATAGATAATTGATTTGAGGTAATTGTGTTATTAATATATATAATACTAATAATATTTTAAATATAGTTTCATATATATTATTTGAAAATCTATTTTGAAAAATAACATTATATTCATATGTTATTAAGATATATGACATCATGATATATCATCATCACAAGATATTTTAGAGTCATTTTAGAAATATACTTAAATTACTAACACAATTACAAAATATGCCACTAATAATTTAGTTCAAAAAATCAAATAGTCGTATATTAAACTAATCATCTCTATAATTAATTACTAATTTAAACCAAAAATCTCTCCTACTATTTTCTTATATAAAATCCATAAAATTAATAAATAATTTAGCAATAAAGATTTGATATTTAATTCTTTCATATTAATTATTTTTAAATCATTTAAATTTTGCCATTATTTTTTTAATTTTCTTAAATGAATCATCATATCAAACATATAATATAAAAATCTAAAACTTTTTTCATATGCTATAATTTGAATTTTTAAAATAAGTAAAAAATTTATAAACTATTGAAAGTTTACTTCATTTTTTTTTTATAAAGATTATTCAAAAATCTAATATCAAAAGATCAAAATGATCACTAATTACATAACTTTACTTTTTAAAAAATTATATTCAGGTTAACTTTACTTTTTAATTGAACTATATAATTTAACTGTAGAAAATAAAAGTTATGAATATTTTAATTGATCAAAATTTTAAAAATAAAAATAAGAAAACTATATTTCATTTATTTTAACTTTCTCATATAACTATATCTATGTTTTCATTTTTATAAAATATAAATTTTTTTATTTGACTGAAAATACTCATTTTTATTTTTATTTTTATTAATCTATATTAACTTTTATAAGAATCTATTGGAGTTTAAAATTATTTTAATTTAATTAATTTTTATTGGAATCTATTAAGGGTTAAAATGATTTTTTTGTGACTTATTATAAAATGAAAACATGTATGATAGAAATTAAATTATTTATATATTTTTACATAAATTATATTTTATATTATTCATCAATAAAATATATTTACTTACTTTTAGATTATAATTATTTTAAATTTATACTATATGTAAAAACTTGATACAACATTATATATAAACAAATCATCATTAAATTATATTCAAACTAGATAAATTCACATATTCAAAAAATTATTATACAAAATATCAATTTAAAATTTTTTTTAATTAAATTATTTTATATTATATTATCAATATTTAAATTCACAAACACAAAATTGAACACTATACTAGAGAATTATTTTTTAATATTTTTTACAAAGACATTAAATATTTAAAATTAATTTTTCTGATTTAAAATATAATTTTCTGATTTAAAATATAATTTTAAAATGAAATATTATAAACTAATTAATAAATATTTCGTCTTGAAATATAAAAAAAGAAAATTGATGATTTATACAAAGCTGGAGTATCTAAAATGGGTTCCACCTGTTGAATGATTTTCTAAATTCCATAACCAAATTAAAAAAAAAGCGGTAAGAAACGAAAAGATAGATTGCTAGATTTTATCACTCTAACTGTAAAAATTCTGTCATCACTAAGGTCAACAAAGAACGAATACTGAATCGTGAAAAAAAAAAAAAAAAAAACGAGAGCAAACAAAAGTCAACTATGCTTTGTTTACTCGTTGAACATCGCCTAATACAACAGCTTTAGTGACCAAACAGAATGGTTTGCGTGTTAACAGTCTCTCATAGAACTCCACAATCTTCGCTGATACAACTCTTACACTTGGTCTCAATCAGAAACCCTCCTCCTGCAGTGTCACTAAAATCAATCACTTCCTGCTCCGATGTGAAGCAGCTCCTCAGGGATTGCAGCCGGATCTAAGTCCCAACAGTTTCCGGGAAAGCCGCTTGTTGCATCTTTGAGAAACCAAGACGGCACTTGATGTGAAAACCGCAACATCTCGCTCCTCGGTATCCACTTCTTACCGTCCTCCCTCGTGCTCCTATGATACACGGTTTTGTAGCCCTCTAGCTTAACAAGAGGCGCAATGTACACACCATACTGTTCAGTATACTCATCAAGGATCTCGACCATTTCATATTGGTGCCTCACTTCGTCCGGTGTTGATTCATTCCAGTTTAGTGACCAGTTCTTGTAGACAGCCCAAATCTCCCCAGTTTTGGGGAAGATTCGAACACAACCACCTCTCCCTGTCTTCTTCCCTCTCAAAAGATGCGAAAAGATGTTAACTTGTTCAACTATGTCAGAGTTCCGTATCCTGAAGTGTCCACACGACTTTGTAAACCCGTACTGTACCCATTTCATTGACCCGAACTCTATGTCGGTTTTGGAGCTTAAGTAGGCTATGTCAATCTTAAAGGGCTGAACAGAGAGCACTTCCCTAATAACACAATACAGGCGAGGCATACCATCATCTTCATCATAGATTGCCCATATTTGCCTAGGCTCAAAGCACTCCTCCGATCTGTTTTTATCGAAATCATGGAAATCGGAGTCTGGAACCGTTATTGGTCCACTGGTTTTGCGCCCCGTAACATCTCCCAACTTACAGGAGTTAACAGTCTTTTCATTAACTGGTGTCGCGTCCTCTGCAGCCGCTGCTGCTGCCTCTGAAGCCAATCTTATGATCTCCAGTCTTTGCTTAATATCTGCTCTTGCCTTTTGAAGTAATGGCTTCCGTGTATCTAATACTGATGCAGTGGACCACCGCCTAGTTGAACCATAGCTACCATGAAGTTTGAAATCATGTTCCATGTTTGCATCCACATTCGTTGTCTTTGACATTGAAGTAGATCTCAGAGGGTTCTCAACGAATCCCTTAACAGAAGCTTCCATAAATACTTTGCTCTTCTTCCCAGGTCTGCCGACCTTAACTGCAGCCGTGTGAGTAGACACGCTTGACGTGTTAGCATATACCAGACCGCCTGGTTTGGTTTTCATCGAGCAAGTCCCGTTAGAACCGTCTTTGACTTTATTTATCCCCGGGCTAACTACAGAGTTGCTGTGCTTGTAAGGATACCCATTGGACACTGAGGACACACGCTTCAAATCAAGATTCCCTGGGGAGGTTGTTCCAGGGTATGATGAGCTCCAATCATATGAACCATTCGTTGCGTATTCATACCCATGTCCTTGCGCAGGATAATGGCCTAAGAAATACGTGGAGTTTGTGGGCATGCGTGCAACAGCATCGTAACCATGTGCGTTATAGCCATTACTTGGAGGAGGAGGCGGCGCATGAGATGGAGGCGTGTAATGAAACGGTGCACTAACAGGAGCTGGACCAGTTTCTACAGCAATAAATGCTCCGCGACAGTTCTTACACGAAAGCCTTTTATTCACATACTTCCTCAAGTACTCGTACTGAACTTTGCAAGAGGTGCATACAGTCCAGAAAGTATCAACTCTTTCTGAAGATGGTGGAAACCGATCAAACGCTGTGGTTCCAATCCCAGTCCCAGGCATGTACTCTGTGCTATGCTTCTGAACCACTGTAGAGTCAATATGCTTCTTCCTTTTGTAATAAAAAGTGCTTTTATTAAACTCATTAGACAAGAAGTTCCACGCTTCAGATATGAGATGAAAAGCACCATCAGCTCCAATACATTTGTTCTTGTCCGGATGAAGCAACACAGCCATCTTCTTGTACTGTTTCTTAACTTCTCTTTTCCCAGCCGACGGTTTAAGTCCAAGCACCGCGTAGTAATCGATTTGACCACCACTTCTACTCTGAGAAGCCAAATAAACCTCAAACGTCGCAACCATCTGAGTCAAACCTTCCAAATCAGGAAACAAAGACCTAGCTTTCAATGCATAACTCCTTGCCGCTGTAAAATCTTTCTCCACAAACCTCCTCTCGGCGATCTGTTTCACTCTCAAAGCTTCCTCTCTGTACGCTTCCATGTAGATACAAGAAACCAGACGCCAAATATATAAAAAGAAAACACCTTTGCACAACAGTAGAAACTAAAACCGTCCTCGCAAGCTACAACCCGAAAGACATTCCATTTCCAAGCACCAAATCATCTGCAAACACATTCACGAGTATAGCATTATTCTTTTAACACACTAAACAAAGAAGTCACAACCATACAACATTTCAGACATTCAAGATCCAGAATCTACTAATGTTTATAAAAATTCCAACTTTAAATCTTGCTAACACTTAAAAACATCTAAGAGAATCAAACAATTACTCAACTAGATTTGGACAATTAAAGCATATGCAAGTCAAAAGCAGCTCCATTTGGAGAAAAACTTCCAGATGCAACAGCGTCAGATTTAAGCTTAATAATAACTTCTTTCAATGAATCAACACAAACCCATTTCGAAAGGATTTAACTTTTAAATACCCAACTCAATATATAAGCTAATTCCCTCAAATTAGAAACCAAACAAAAAACCTAATTTTTCAGAAAGAATTCAACAAAATAGAGATACCGATCTTACCGAAAATTAGGGGAAAAATCTTTAAAATTAGATCGATGTAACTTCTTCTTCTTCAGTTAGAGCAGATCAAGAAACGAAATCTTGGTAAACAAAATGAAAAAGCAAGAATCTTTGAAATCGAAGTTTGTTGGGTACTACAGTAACACTTTAGGGTTTATGGGTTTGAGTTGTGAGAAGTTGTGGTTGTTGTTGGGTAATCGGCGATTCAAGTCATCGCCGGGAAAAGCTCGAGATTTGCCGTCGATCGGCGATCGAGAATTTCGGGGGAAAAATAAAGATAAATAAAAATTTGGTTGTTTTTTTTTTTTTTTGGTTTAAGTAAATATTGGAGTGAAAGTAAACGGTGCTAAAATTTGTTAATAGTACTCTATGGATTCATGCTATCGTGAACCGTGATGAGGAGTGCGCATATTTCTTTTTATAAAAAATATTATTAATGTTTTAGTTTTTACAATTTTAAATTAGATAATGCAAGTTGTATTTTTTTTTGACCTTTTTTGCCCTTTTTGTTAATATTTAAAAATGTTTTAATTAGAACCAGTTATTTTACTTTAATATAGAATTATATAGAATTTGGAGTCTAAAAATATATTTAAAAGTCAAAATTAGATGAGTAAGCTAACTTTGGATTGGAGAAATTATAGTTTAATGAAGACATAAAAAGTAAACTTTGATAATTGAGTTAGAAAAATACAACAATAAACTATACATTGTATATAAACAGTATCCAGCTAATAATAGTTTTATATTGATATAAAGATATGAATGATGTTATTTTTTTCCTAATTTTAAAACATCGAATGATAACAGAGGTAATTGATGATACGAATAATGTGGTTTATCAATTTATTATCTACACCACACACGTTATAGCAGTAACAAATATTAAGATTCTTTTTAGTACTAAATACTGGAAAATCATAGTCAGTAGAAATGCATTAGTTTTACTTCTAAAGAGTAATCATTTACTTTTGCAAAAAATAAGGTTTACAGGCCTCTAATATTTATTCAGGTCAAGGTTGGTATTATACTAAAGTGGGAGTGGTGAAAAAAAGGATGGGGTCTCGTAATAATCAAGCAAGCCTAACACCTTTACATGCGGAATTTGAAGCGTTACTTTGGGCAATGGAATGTATGAAAAATCTGCATCATTAACAGGTGATCTTTGCTACAGATTACTCTGATTTGGTTAAGATAGTGTCTAACCCTGAAGATTGGCCAGCTTTCAAGACGCACATTGAGGAATTTCATATATGGAAGGAGTTTTTCAACCCATTTTCNGACCCATTTTCCATCAAACTTATTCTACGTGCAAAGAATGCAAAAGCTGACAAGTTGGCGCGCAGTGTTAGAATTCTTCCTTCAGAAGCTTTTCATGCTGATTCGGTACCACCAAACTGGATTAAAGAGTCATTTTAAATTACTTTTTGTTTTTGATGTTTTTTGTTGAAAAAAAAAAAATAAGGTTTACACTTACAATTTCTATTAATGCAAATATTATTTTTAAAAGTCATTTTACTTTCAAATTGAAATGAATGTGAAATCGATTATTGGTCGCATGAAACATCAAAATGGCAAGAAAAAAAAATAAGATTGGCAACAACAAATTCTATGCTTGAATGTCCATACATCTTTTTGAATGTTTGCATATATGGTTGAATGTCCATGCAAACAGTTCAAGACCTCTCCACAACAGGATTACAATTATCTGGAAAATAGACAACATACCCTCCAAACTAACCTTGAAAATAAAAAGTGATATTTTATAACAATTTTCTTGGTAATTAAATTGTTCAAAAAAGTTTTCATTTTGAAACAACGATAAATAGAGTATTTGTTGGAGCAAATACAAAATATAACAATCGCATAATAGAATAAGATTTTCTGCGTTTTTGTGAATCTATAAATAAAATAATTAAATGATAATAGAATATAATTTAAATTAAATGAGATTAAATATATTTAATGGAAAATAGAATGTAACTAGTAAATTATGGAATCGTATTTTATCTAATAATGTGTTATATAAATGAATATGAATTATTACCATATTTTTTATATTTTATTAGAACAGATGCAAATAGATCTCCAAAAAGTAATCTCAACTCAAAAAAAACTCAACAAATGAGTAATATAAGAGTTTGAAAACAAGCATCCAAAATTACATGTAGGTTACTAGGATTATAGCCACCAACATATAATCTCTCCGTACAAATATAAGATGAATAAATAAAAAATACATTTTCCAAATTTTAGCTTAATTAGAGAAGACCCCACAATCATATTTCTCTAACATTAAAGATAACACCTACCGAAGAACTGCAACAATGGCCATGCTAAAACTCAAATTAATAAGAAATCAACCGTTGAAATGCAAATCCCACTGTTGAATCTCTAATCTACTGACTCATGAAGTTTTCCACATAAAATCAACCACATCATGACATTTTGGAGACTTCAAACGTTGCCTTGAAAAACTTAAGATGAAATTTTTATTTTTACCTCTCTTCTTTTTGTCTCTCTTTGGTACATGCCACAAAAATTAGATTAAGAGTCTTTAGTGTCTCATAATTCTAATTCCAATATCAGCTTCACTGATTAATATAAATAGCCTAAGCTCAAATTTTGTTCACTCTCTCCGGAATTTGGTAAATAGAATTTGTTGGGATAAGGTAAGTAATTGATAAACGGTCACTTACGACCCACTTCAATATTTGGTAAATAGCCTAATTCTTGATATTTTTTATATAAATCCAAAAAAACGACATCCATTAGAGTACAAACAAGTATGGAGATAAATAATTTCCTTGTCGAAGATCCCTCATAGGTAGAACTCGATTTTGCAGTGTGCCATTGACCAAAAACGAGTAAAAAACATAGGACATACATTCTGTAATCTAAGATTTTCATATACTATGAAAACAAAACCGTTCTAACACCTTTACGAGAAATCCCACTCAATTTTTTGTAAGTCGTGAAACACATTATATTATTATATTATAAATATCATTTTAAATTTAACTTTTTACAAAACAAACTATTTCAGAATCTTGCATCGTAAAATTTATATACAAAATAAACTTTCATATTTAGTATACAAAAGTATTTTATATTCTTTCGTAAATAAATATAATTTTTATGAAGTATGGAAAGTTAAAAATAATATTAATTTTTTTTCTTAAACTAAAATCAAAATCAAATTTACAAAAGAGAATGTTACACTCTATACATTGAAAAACTATAAAAGTACACTATATATTTGAATGTTATACAATAAACTACTGAAAAAGAATATTTAATATCTATATTTTATAAAATAGAATTTCATAGAAGTATTTTTGTATGTAGATCACAAGGCCATTTAAATTGTAAAACGGTTTTGTAATAAATAATAAAAATTCATATCAAATACTGTCAAATAATATTTTCAAATATAAATCGATTATTTAATTATAATAATTATTAATGTGATAAAAATATATTTTTTAAGAAATATTTTTTCTCCTTGTCATCATAAAGAAAATGCACTAGAATATGCTGATGGAGAATGCTTGCTCTTCTTCATAATCTGATTCAAAGTCTGATTTAAAATCTGATTCAAAGTCTGATTCTTCATCCTATGAAAACCTTGATTACATCCTTGGAGATGACTCATACAACGGTTACTGGTCTTCTTCCTTAAAGTTCATTCCTAAAAATGATTCATATTACAGATCTTACTTTAAGTCCATGCATCTGAAAATGAAAAATCTATAATTAGGATAGTTTTTTTCTTTTTGGTTTCTTCCATCGCAGAGTAATTTATATGAGATATTGTATAATATATATGCAGTACAAGAAAAATATAATATTGTAACGAATGATTCTATCACAATAAAAAGTTGTAGCAGTAATGACATTATGACATATTTGTGACAATTTAAAAGGGTTGCAATATGATCATTACAAATTTATTTGTAAGAAATTTATACAGTAAATAATTGATCACAAATAGAAATGTTATACAAGTTAAATTAATAAACCGTTAATTATACCAATTAAAAATAAAGTCACAAATCGTCATAGCATCTGTCAAAACATCTTAATTATGTCACTTATTACAACAATATTACATTCTTAAATCTTAAGTAAAGACTTAAAAAAATTTCGTTAATCCGTTTCATTAGTGAATTTTAAAAATTCTCTACTTTATTATGCTTCTTTACTAAATCATCTTCACAAATCCGTCTTAAATAACTAATAAATTGTTATCTCAAATATATTGCAATTCTTGTTTAAAATATCTTCACAGCCATATATATTTATTGTCAAATCATCAATATATTTAGGATACTATTATATTGTTTTTATTATTATTATTTTTAAATTTTTTAAAATATACAATATTCATAAAAACAAACTATATGTGGAAGTTTTTATTGGAAAATTAGTCGTTCATAACTTTATGTTGAATTTTGAAAAGTACATTACCATCACAATTTTTTAATTCAGATTCTAACTGTTCCACTTGATGACTTAATATTTCCACTTCTTTTAAAGCCAAATGTGTAGAAGAATATAGCCTCTTAAGACAGTAAAGCATTTTCCTTATATTTTTTTAGATTGTAATGTAAGTTCAAGAGTTTTGGAGTAAAACATTTTTTAGAAATATTAGTAACTTGGTAATCTCTCATATAATAATTCACCTGATAATAGAAGAAAAAATCATGTATAAAACCATATACAAAAATTAGTTAAACATGAAATTAATGACTGATTTTATTATTAACATAGCACAATCAGGTCCCTGATAATGTAAGAAGAGATTCAAAAAGATAACATGTATCAAATTTTCATAAATATAAAAACTATTTATATCATTCAGTAGCTTAAAATACATAAAAATAAGAAAAATTTTATACAAAAACAATATAACTAATGTAGAAAAGATTTAGAGAATGTCATTCTAGAATCACATTTAGTGTTTTCCATTGAATCTACAATACAAAAAAAAAATTTCTCTATTTTGTTTGGTTTAACGTATCAAATATCATAAAAACAACATAAAAATTAGTTTATCCTAAAGAGAAAATTCAAAAGTTAAGATTTAGAGTTTTATACCATCTAAACATCCCCAACACACATATTATAAAATTATTAGAATAAAAGGTTGGTCTTAGTTATAGAAGTATTACATAATAAATAACATTTTGATATAAACTACTTAATAGACCAAAAATTGGAATCAAATAATTATATTTGTCGTCCGTGGAAGAAGTCTTGAATTAAATATTATTTCAGTTCCATGCATATACATGTCTCTTTGCATTTCAATTTTTTGCCTTCCTAGAGTTTTTCTATGTTTCCAGTTGAAATATATTGCCAAACATATAAAAGATATTACAGAAAGATATAATCCAATACAAACACCGATGATTAATCCCTTACTGTTTTTCTTTTTCTCTAGCTAAAAAAAAAAATGAAGAAATAACAACAACAACAAAAAGTAGTCAGCATGGTTATATATAAGTCAGCATGTTATATATATAGTAATGATATATATTACCATCTCAAACGATTATGATAAATTATTAGATGATTATAATATAGCAATGGAGTTAAATCCAAATTTTAATTAAACAATATTTAATCTTACTCTCTTTTTTTATATTTTTCCTTAATTATTCTTGGTTACACAATATAACATACTTAATTATTTGTGTGATTGATTCTTTCATGCATCCAAATATCCAATAATTTTATTTTTAATATCAAAAATATTAGTTAAGATATGACATAGCTTAACTGAGAATAGTTTATCTCATTAACCATAACCATCTCAAAACCTAATAACATAATTAATTTGAAAAATAAATGAACACAAACCAAAAGTTTATATTATGTATACTAAAGTAAAATATTCTAAAATAAAAAAGTGTTTTATTTTTATAAAATATAATGTTATTATTTACAATGAATATTTTTTGTTTAACAAGAATCAATTAGTAAATAATGTTTAGTCATTTTATTTTATGAATTGAGGTTTATAGATTCGTTACTAATTCGCTTCTAATTGGTGACTAGTTTTCTTTTTATCACAAGTTGTCACCAATTTTTACATATTTCAACTATACTTTAATTTTTCATAATATAATGATGAAGTTATGAATTTGGTAAAAAATTATTTTAGTATTAAAACTTTATCAAAAACAGCAAGATATATGTAAAATAAATTTTATGGCTTCCAACATTAGTTACAATATTATATGTATATATATATATATTGATATTTGTAGTGATGTTTTTAAATGTCAATGTGTTTAATTGAAAAAAATAAATTAGAGTATATATGTCAATTTCAATATGTTTAATGAGCTTATGTTGAAGTCAATGTGTTTCAATGTTAATGTGAATATGATTAATTTTAATGTGTTGGATAATTAGTAGATGTTTCAACTAGTAGATGTTTCAACGAGTAGCTGTTTCAACTAGTAGATGTGTCAATGTCGGTGTGTTAAATGTTGATATGAAACACATGCGTGAATATATTTCATTGTCAATGTGTTTGTTAAACTTAACTTGAAGCTAATATATTAAATATCAATGCGATTAGTCTAAATCTCAAAGTGTTTATTAGATAAATTATGTGAAGGGTAGTAGAAAGGATTTCTAGTAAATTCTTATAGTACATGTAGTTTTACAACATTGAAACAAATTGGACGTTAGAAGAAAAAAAAATGTATATATATATATATATATATATATATATATATATATATGAGTGTAAAATATGTTTTCTTTCTCACAATTAGTTGTGAGAAAATTAGGCATTGATGAGTTAAGATTCCATAATTTGTGAGTTTATATTAGGTTTTACCCATTTACAAAACATTTCTCTTTTATATTAGGATTATGATTTACTATTTTCTATGAATATCACAATTTAGTTTTATTTATTTAAAGTATATAATTTATGTGGTATATATTTTTTAATCCATTTACAATATATTACATTTTTATATGTGATTTCACCAAATATTCATTTACAGTACACTTTTATCTTCCATATTGTAATTATAAAATATTTTTTTCTATGGATTTTGTAGTTTACTTTCATCAAATTGACTTCTATAAACATATATTACAATTGAGGATATCGAGCAATGATACATAACCTACTAGTTTTATGCAGAGCAATTTTTCATATTTTATCAATGTATTCGCTTGAATGCAAAGTCATAATTTCATCTCCAAAATATTAAAATTGATTCAAAACGCGTTATTGATTTTTTTGATATCAATCATAATAAATTTCTCACTCAAGAATCATTTAGTAATAATGTTGAGTCACTTAATTTCATGAATTGAGGTTTGTAGATTCGTTACTAATTCGTTTCTAAATGGTGACTACTTTTTTTTGTCACAATTTGTCACCAATTCTTACATATTTCAGCTATGCTTTAATTTTCATAATATAATGATGAAGATATGAAGCTATGAATTTGGTAAAAAAATATTTTGGTATTAAAAGTTTATCAAAAACGTCGAGATATTTGTAATAGAAATATTATGATCACCAATTTTAATTACAATATATTATATATGTTTTTGTAGTGATGTGTTTAAATGTTAATGTATTTAATTGGAAAATGAATATAGAATACATATGTCAATGTTGATTTGTTTAATGAGTCTATCTTTAAGTCAATGTGTTTCAATATTAATGTGAATATGATTCAATATGTTGGATATATATTTTAATTAGTAGATGTGTCAATGTCGATGTGTTAAAGGTATATATGGAATACATGTGTCAATGTATTTTATTGTCAATGTGTTTGATAAATATAACTTAAAGCTTATATGTTTTAATATCATTGTGATTAGTCTAAATATCAAAGTGTTTATTAACTACATTATGTGAATGGTAGAAAGGATTTCTTGAAAGTTCTTATAAGGCATGTAGTATTAAAACATTGAAAAAAATTAGACGTCAGAAAAAATAAGTAAAGAGAAATATATGAGGTCTCACAATTAGTTGTGAGAAAATAAGGCATTGATGTGTTATGATTCCATAATTTGTGAGTTTGTATTAAGTTTTACCCATTTGCAAAACATTTATCTTTCATATTATGATTATGATTTACTAGTTTTCTATGAGCGTCTCAATTTAATTTCATTTATTTGAAATCTATAATTTATGGATATTTTTTTAATTCATTTACAATATATTATATTTTTGTTATATATGAGTTTACGAAATTTCATTTAAAGTACATTTTTGTCTTCCATATTGCAATTATAAAATACTAATAGTGCTTCTCTTCCTCCGCGCACGCGCAGGGGTATTTTTACATCTTGTTATCAGATGACATTTTGAAAATATAAGAATTATTCATTTATTTCTGGGTTTATCTATTCCATTTTATTTCTTATTGTTGAAATTTTGTTTGCTGGTTCCAAATGATTCTAAATGATATATCGTTGGTATTTAATTGATATTTCATTAAAATCATATTTTTTTCCTTTATCTATGTATACATCGGCTTATATGTTTTTGGTATCTTTTTTTGTAACGAACTTGTTTCTTGATCTTTCTGCTTAAACGCATGTTTCCAATACCCGATACATTTTTCATTCTCTATGTTGTTGGATTTTCAAATGAATACTGTATTATTATATTTTTAATTTTTAATTTATGTGATTGACAAACCTCGACTTTATCATTTTCTCCACTTCTTGGTACTGTTTACTCTAAATATAGAATCATCGTGTTTATATGTTATTAAAATGTTAGAATAAAAGAAATAATAATCTATTATATCCGAGCTAAGACACCCCATTTTTGTTTCTCTTTTTACCTGTTACACCTTCTCTGGTTCATCTGCAGTTAATGACTAAAAGTAGTATATACTTTTATAAATTTGTGTGTTAGTTATAAAGCTTATATACTTAGTTCACTTTCTAATTTTCAAGTAAAACCTATTTCTTTACCGATATTTATATAATTAGTTCACTTTCGGATTTATATAGCAATTACCAAAGAGAGCTTGGGAAAATTTTTGATTTATTCCGGTAAGCTCCAATAATTATACATAGGTTCCCATGATGTGTGTCCAACATATCAAAGTTCTTGTTGCTTTAATCTCACGACACACGCCAATCCTAACATCTTTAGAATTTCTTTTTAATTAATAATCACACGATTTAACATACAAAGGTATATATACATACAATCACGCTCTAGGCTTAACACAAAAGTATAAATAAAGATCTAATCGAACAGACTTAAAAAGGGGAAGTAGAGGAATAAAATAACTATTTTTATGGCAAACATGAAATTGTGACCTTAGAGAGACGTTCCTATGCTTGAGTGTTAGTGACTACGCCTCATCTTAACTTTTGGCATTGACTTCTTCATCCGGCATGCATGCTCTTTTGCCTCTTTCTTCTTTAGAGCGTCGCGCTAAACTTTGCGTAAACCTCCTCCAATATTTTTTTCTTTTCGTTTTTTTTCTCTGCAAAGCCTATTGTCTTGCATTCGGAAGTTATTTGTACGCTTCCTGAGCCACCTTTTGCCTAGCACTATCCCTTTAGTTTGTTGCCTGCAGACATGAATATAATTTTTATTCATCATGTACCACATGTCAAGAAAAATAGCAAGTATAAGTTTGTCCCTATACGTGGGAGCTGATGAGCTTGTAGCAACCAATTAAGTACATGTACATGTAATATGAAATTAGCGCTACCAAACAAACCATATCATCCATGTGTTTAGCATCAGGTAGGGCGAAATTGGAGAGCAGCATCTTCCTTTGTTTGCCAAGAAGTTGGTCCAAGAGATGGATGCAGTGAGATGAAATTCTTGACAAACTTTTCGAAAGACTTGCATACCTGTGCTTTCATTTATAGTCAAAAAAAGCCTAATTCTTGGGCAAAATGAGAAAATAGTTGTGAATTTACTTCAGATTTTGGTTCATTTTTGAATAACAGTAACCAACATAGACTCTAATCTTTATATAAGTTATTTGGTACGGTCTAATACTAAGTTTTGATTTGGTGTATTTTGTTTCGGTTTTGAGATTTACAAAAGTACATTTTACATTTCGACGTAATTAGAACAGGAATGTGTTTCATAATCATATTAGGACTGAGAGTGTTTGAGAAGGTAGGGCACCTTCACTTCACATAACATAGAATTCCCTTTCTGTAGTGCATACTGAGAAAGAGAAAAATGTATCAATACTTTCATTATTTCATAGGTTTGGGCAGGTTTCCACAGTAGTAATTATATAGATAAATAAGACCGTGGCCAAAGTGGCCGACTGTGATGTTGTTTAAAAATGAAGTTAATTTTCATTGTGAATCATAGTTCGAACCTGTAACACGTCTTACACACAACTTTTTGTTTATTTGCTAACTTACCGATGACAAGTAGAAGTCAGTTAAATCTGTAACTTTGATTAGCAAGCGTACTGATATGGAGAAACCCAAAACTAACATTTTGATGTATTTTATAATCATTTAAAAGATTTATCTCCTAAACTATCAACTAACCAACGTCAGGGATTGTGGAAGGATTATATTCCAAATCATTTGACCAACATTTCAGCAAACTTAGCAACATAATTATAAAGAAAGAGAAACTTTAACCTTTTCATCAAGGAAGAGAAGTGTGATTCCTATGAATTCGTTGTCTCTTTTGATGTTTCTAGAATCCAAAAAACACAGGAGGAAAAACGCAGGAGGCAGCAGACCAATTCCTGTCGAGAGCAGCCAAGTTGCAAATCTTCGAAAGAGACATGTGTGGAATCCTTTGGAACGGCAATGAAGTTGAGACCGGCCATTGTGAAGTAGGGACGACGGACTGAGAGATCGGAATTAAGGCTGATTTTGGTGTTTAAGAAATCGAATCATGAATGGGTTTGGGTTTTTTGTGCGTAGATTTATAGGAGGATTGGTTAAACGTTTGTGGGAAAACATTGAGTGGAGAGTCAATTCGATTGAAGGCGTATTGATGTGTGAGTAGTGTGGTAGTCGAAGGAACACGGCGGTTACGAAGTTTTAAGACGGTAGAGGTACTCTTCATTACAGTCTGCGCAGATGATTTTAGGTTTTGATAAGATCTGAAGGATGTCAAGTTTTCAACCATTCGGGCTGCTTAAAGAGAGGCACAACAGGCAACAGGAAATAGAGATCAGCGAAACCAAAATAATATCGGTTAGTAACAAAGAAAGGAAGACATGTGTCTTCAGAAAGAAGTGGCTACGTGGTCCATTATATGGAGAGAAACTTCGCTCATTATATATAAAAATTATTTTCTATGGATTTTTTAATATTTTACTTTCACCTAATTGACTTCTATAAACATACATCACAATTGAGGATATTGCGATTAAGCAATGATACATAACTTAATAGTTTTGTGCAGAACAATTTTTTATATTTTATTATTGTATTTGCTTGAATGCAAAATCATAATTTAATCTCCAAAATATTAAAAGTAATTCAAAATGCTTTATTGATTTTATGTTATCAATTATAACAAAATTTTCATTATATATACTTTAATTCCACAAAATGAAAGAGATGCTTGAGTAATGACGGAAACTTTCATGTTGATTTCAACATTTATATTATTACTTTTCTCAACTATATTTCAAGCATCGATTGGTGGCAAGTGCACTACTATAACAAAGACAAAAAAAAAAAAATTGAAAAAATACATGTCTCTTCCGATGCCATGAGAGGTTGTCCAGAAAATAATAAATCAAACAAGAAGGCAATATAGTACTCATATCAGTATATGAGAAAGGAATTACGAAAGTGAATTAGAACATTGAGAGTTCAATGTAGAAGAAGAACAAGACCGGGTAGTGGAGTATTACTATGATTACAAGCCATGGTGTGAAGAAACTGATTCTTAAATCAGTTTGATGAAGATCTCTCGAAGCAGGAATCTGTACTAGAGGTTATCTTTGGTGATGACCCATATTTTAAATGAGAGGAACCAAATTCACCAGATCGACTATGCACCGATTCAACAACTCAAGGCAAACCATGAGATCATTACATGGATGAACAATAAAAATTTAAACTACATCTCATTTTTTTAGATTTACATAAAATGGTAGAAAGACACAAAAAAGTGGTTTCAAGGCAAAAGATTTATGAGGAGGAGAAGGTATCTTCTACTAAGATATTTTAACAGATGGTGGTTTTAAGCATTTGAGATCAAGACGTATAAATTCGGCTTGAATGTGATACATCACCCTCTTCCTGGAAAAGTATTAAGGAGCTATTATATGATGAGTTTGTGGAGACTTATGAAAAATCTAAGCCAAAAAGATGGATACTAGATACAAGACTGAATCTTAAAGCTGAGTCAAAGAAAACTTATTGCTCTAAACCAAAGAAAGCATGTCAAAAATATTATAAAAGAGAAAACATATTCTGTTTATGTTCGTATATCTGTATGGAGGTCCAATAGTTTGGTTTTCTATTATATGCTTCTTCCCAAACTTAATTAATATAGCGGGTGACACTTAACACCAATTTCTTCATTGTCGTTTTTTCATGTTTCATATAACACCATATTTGAGTATTTTCTGTGTTTTGAAATTACATGAACTGGTAACATTGCTCTCCACTTCTCATTGTGTCTAAAAAGTAAATTGTTTTCTATCTCTCCTCCTGTTTTTATAACTTGAAATCATGTTAATCATCTCTCTCATTTATTCCACTAGATTCGATATTTATTGACTTTTACTCTGATGGATTCGACCGTTACAAGTCAAAATGCATATATTATCTTTTTAATTAGTCGTTGGCTCACTTAATGTATGACAACAGATTTTATTCTATGAAAAAATGAGTTGTTCATTCGGTTGAGTCTGAGATTGCAACTCGATCCGCCCATGCATCTTCATCTCAGTATTGTATTTTTCGATTATGGGTCGGATTTATTTTCCAACAGATATATATTTTTTTTTTTTTGACAACAATATAAATGATAAGAGATAAAGCTTTTAAAAGGAAGGATCCATCCAAGTTGGTGGAACTGAAGCTATATAGATCATCGCTGTAAGGTGGATTCGAGCATTCCGTGCCAGTTTATCCGCCTTTTGATTTTGTGCTCGTGGGACAAGCTCCAATGTGAAAGTCTCGTAGTATCGTCTCCATTCCTCAAAAGCGTCAAGATATTGTGAGAAAGCAGGCCAGTCATCAGGGTTTGAAACCATCTTCACCACTTCAGAATAATCAGTCGCAAACGTCACATTACTTTCCAACGGATATATACTATAGAGGTTTTCTGATTTTTTTTTTATGAATGAATGTTAAATTAATTCAAACAAACCTTTGTTACATCAAGTGTTTCATGTTTATAGTCTTTGCAATCTATCTTCCTTTATTACAAACGAGTTGAAAACCAGAACACAAGGAGGTCTTCATACTTCTTCTTCCCTATTCTTTCTAGTAACAGTAGCCTGTTTCTGATTTTTTTGTTGAGGAGTTTCCCTAGACGTAGATGCGTCATTGGTTGTTCTCCATACTTGCGGTTATTCTCTCTCTCCATAAAGTATGGACTGTGATCTGAAAAAATGAGCAGAAGTGATTGATGGTCAATATCAGGGTTTACGATGAGCTTCGTTATGCTTTCACAATCATTCACGTGTTCGTCTTTCAGAATACCTTTAGTAAGACTATCCCAAATTTGGCGAGAATAGTGACAGCTGAAAAAGAGGTGATCTCTTGTTTCCAGAGGTTCCAGATATATGACACATGAAGTATCCACGTTTTGATTCCACTTTTCGAGTCGGTCTCCTGTTGATAATCGATTTTGCATAACTAACTAAGTCACGAAAGCATACTTTGGGGTGCTCTCAAAGAACCAGATCCCTTTGCCCATTCGAAGATAGGACATGCAGTCCTGATTACTTGCTTAACTCTATTATTTCAAGATTATGTAAGTGTTTGGGAAATATAAGACTGTTTGATTTGATTCGTATTTTCATATAGATAAAAAAACATATTTCATATTTGTACAAGGACTGCTAAAATTTTTAATCGGTGCGGTAGCATAAGATCCTTTATTGGAGAAAGTGATAACAACGAAGAAATTGAAAATTTACGTAAGCCAACTCATGCGTGTTTATTGTGAAGTCAGCTTAATTTATATGCTGCCGAAATTTTTATCAGCAATGACAACTTGATGATAAGGCACATGTGAATCTAGTCATTAGATCAAGTTACTTAGGTGATTTAGCTTAAGTGTAGTAGTGACTCTAGTTGTATTAGAGTGTCTCTCTATAGCCGTTAGATTAGTTTAGCTCGTGTGTGTGCGCGTGTGTAAAAGACTTAAGTATAAAATTTTTATAGCCTTTGCGACGAGGGTGAGACTGTTCATCGTCTTGTTCAGAGAGAAAAGAGAGAGAAGAGAGATTGTAATCGATCTTGTATAGCTTGCTCGGTTTCAGAGTTTTATAGTGAATTGCTGATTCAATCTCAGCTCCGGTGAGATATACCTCTCTCTCGGTTTGAGAGAGGAGGTGAACACCGGGTCAACAAATCATTTGCGTTCTCTTCTTTCGTCTTCGACAGTTGTTCTTGGTTCGATTGAGTTTCGAGGTTAGTTTTCACAAAGTGGTATCAGAGCCAGGTTTATTGGCGAAGTCAATCGGAGTCAAGATCAGATCGGAGATGATGACATTGCAAGCAACGATGACGATGTTCGACGGAACTGGAGATTTCGGAATCTGGAAGAAGCGGATGCTCACAAACCTCACGGTGCAAGGTCTCAAGGATGTTCTTGTGGAACGCGATCAAACATCTTCATCGACAGAAAAGGAAGATCCAGAAGCAAAAAAGAAGCAAGTTCAAGACGGGGTTGCAAGATCAGAACGCGATGAGAAAGCCATGAATCTCATCTTAATGAGTGTTGGTGACCATGTTCTAAGGAAGCTTGACAAGTGCTCATCGGCGGCTCAAGCTTGGGAAACTCTCGACAGATTGTACATGGCAAAGACTCTGCCCAATCGAGTTCACTCTCAGCTAAAGGTGTACTTGTTCAAGATGCAAGAATCAAAGACGATAGACCAGAACGTGGATGAGTTTCTGCGATTAATCACGGACCTCAACAATCTTAACATCGAGATTCCTGAAGAGGTTCAAGTTATTCTCCTTCTTAACTCCCTTCCACCAAGGTACGATTCTCTTAAAGAAACTCAAAATTACAGTAGAGAAGTCATTAGGTTTGATGATGTAGTTAGCTCTGCTAAGTATAAGGAATCGGAATTCAGAGATCCCTCTAGCTCTAGGTTTGATAGTGAAAGACATTATGTCCGTGGTATCCGTCCTGGAAATGTTTCTAAATATAAAAGTAGGTCTCAATCAAGACCAAAAGATGGCAAAAGAGTCTGTTGGATTTGTGGGAAGGAAGAGCATCTCAAGAAGCAGTGTTACAAGTGGATAGAAAGAAACAAAGGTCATAAGCAGAATCATCAAGAAAGAGGAGAGTCAGCTTCGGTTAAAGATGATGCAAAGGATCTCGTTGGACTGTTAGTTGCAGAGCTCAATTTATCTGTAAGAACTTCAGATCATGAGGAGTAGATCTTAGATACAGCGTGTAGCTTCCACATGACTCCACAGAAAGAACTGTATCTGAACTTGAAAAAGGTATCAAGTGGAAAAGTCAAAATGGCAAACAATTCAATGTCAGACATCAAAGGTATTGGCTCAATCAGGTATGAGAATCTAGATGGGACGACCTTTGTATTGCATGATGTGAGATACATGCCAGAGATAGGAAGGAACCTCATTTCTCTCGGTTCATATGAAGAAAGAGGTTGTGAGTTTAAAGGAGGAAATGACATTCTTAAAATGATTAAAGGATGCACGTGATCTTCAAAGGAACAAAAAGACAGTCTATATATTCCCTCCAAGGAAAAGCCAAAGTGGCGGAAGGACAAACTCCAGAATCAAACTCTGCTGATCAAACTACCTTAAGCCAAGAGCAGAGCCAGCTGTGGCATAGCAGAATGGGGCTCATTGGTCAAAAGGGTCTTGATGTTTTAGCAAACAAGGGATGCTTTGGAGGAGGCAAAGTGACATACATTACCTTCTGCGAAGACTGTGTGATGGGAAAGACACATAAAACCAGTTTTGGTCCAGCTCAACATCTAACAAAAGAAAGATTGGACTACATGCATTCTGATCTCTGGGGCTCTCTCAATGTTCCCTTGAGCTTAGGAAAGTGTCAGTATTTCATTTCATTCGCTGACGATTTCTGAAGAAAGGTTTGGATCTACTTTCTGAAATATAAAGATGAAGCTTTCGCAAGCTTTGTACTTTGGAAGAAAATGGTGGAGGTTCAAACTGAAAGGAGAGTAAAGAAGCTGAGGACAGACAACGGACTTGAATTCTGGAACCATCAGTTTGATGAGTTCTGCAAAGAACATGGCATCGTTAGACACAGGACATGTGCTTATACACCACAGCAAAATGGTGTTGTAGAACGATTAAACATAACGATCATGAATAAAGTAAGGAGTTGCTAAGAGAGAGTGGTCTTGGCCTGAGGTTTTGGGCAGAAGCAGCTTCTACAGCAGTGTATCAAATAAACAGATCACCATCATCGGTGTTAGACTTTAGAGTCCCGGAGGAGCTATGGACATCAGTTATGCCCAGCCTATTGAACTTGAAAAGGTTCGGGTGCTTGGCCTATGTTCATTCAGATGAGGGCAAACTGTTACCTAGAGCAAAGAAAAGGATCTTTACCGGCTATCTAGAAGGAGTCAAAGGCTTTCGAATATGGCTTCTTGGTGAGAAGAAATGCGTTGTTAGTAGAAATGTTGTTTTCAGGGAGGAAAAAGTCTACAAAGAAATCAAATATGAAATTCAAGATAAGAATACACAGAACCCTGAGTTAAAGCTCATCAGTCTTGATCTCCCCGAGGAACAAAATGAAGGAGAGATTACTCCTCAAGGAAGAACAAACCATTAGTCAAGGAGAGGAGGAGTCCATTGATCTCAGTAACTATCAGTTGATCAGAGACAGATCAAAAAGACCAACAAAAGCTCCTGCAAGGTTGAGTGATTATGAGTGTTCTGCAATGGAATATGACGAAGAATTTGCAGCTTTTGTATGTTCTATGAGAGAGGATGCAAGGATAGAACCTTCTAGTTATCAAGAAGCCATGCAGGATCCAGATAAAAATCTATGGACAGACGCAGTGAAGGAAGAAATTTTATCTCTAAAGAAGAACATGACTTAGGGTCTTAATCGAAAGACCTAAGGATCAAAAGGCTATCGGGTGCAGATGGATTCAAGAGGAAACCTGGAATTGCAGGGGTTGAGGCACCAAGGTCTAAAGCGAGGCTTGTAGCCAAAGGATATGCTCAGAAGGAGGGAATAGACTACAATGAGATCTTTACTCCTGTAGTCAAACACGTTCCCATAAGGTATATCTTGTCTGCATTTGCTCAATACGACATGGAATTGCAACAAATAGACGTAAAGACAGCATTTTTTCATGGTGAATTAGAAGAATACATTGTGATGGGACAACCAGAGGGTTTCATTGATAAGGAACACCTGATAAGGTTTGTCTGCTCAAGCGATCTTTGTATGGATTGAAACAATCACCCCGTCAATGGAATAAACGTTTTAACGACTTCATGAGGATGAATGAATACCACAGAAGTGAGTGTGATAATTGTGTTTACTTCAAGGAGGTGGAGAACAAGGAGATAGTGTATCTTCTTTTCTACGTAGACGACATAGCCTCTAAGAGCAAGATAGAAATATATAGATTAAAGATATTGCTATGCAGTGAATTTGAAATGAAGGATTTGGGAGATGTTAAGAAGATACTTGGTATGGAAATAGAAAGAGATAAGACAACATGTCACTTGTGGAGCTCGCAGGAAAGTTACTTGAGAAAGGTATTGTCAAACTTCAAGATGGATCAATGCAAACCAGTAGCAACGCCCATGGGAGCTCATTTCAAGCTAAGATCACCAACTGAACAAGAACTGAAGCAGGACAAGATTCTAAAGAATGTCTGTTATCAGAGTGCGGTTGGTAGCCTCATGTATGCAATGGTGGGAACGAGACCTGATCTTGCGTACCCAGTGGGTTTGTTAAGCCGGTTCATGAGCTGTCCCATGGAGGAACATTGGAAAGCTGTTAAGTGGGTTTTGAGATACATTCAAGGGACAGTCAACTTCAGACTGTGTTATAAGGCACAACAAGATTTTGAAATCAGGAGATACTGCAATTCAGACTACGCAGGTGATTTAGATAACAGAAAGTCTCTAAATGGAATTGTCTTCACGGTTGGTGGAAATACAATAAGCTGGAGGTCACAACTTCAAAAGGTGGTTGCTTTGTCTAAAACAGAAGCAAAGTACATATCGATGGCTGAATCAATTCGAGAAAGTGTTTGGTTAAAAGGTTTTGGAGAAAAGCTGAGATTCATGCAAGATGCTTTTGAGGTTCATTGTGATTCACAAAGTGCATTAGCTCTGTCTAAGAATGCTGTCTTCCATGAAAAGACTAAACACGTAGCAGTTAAGTATCATTTTGGAAGAGACTTGATAAACAAAAGGGAGGTAAGAATTCTGAAGATTGGTACTGATTACAATCCGGCTGATATCTTCACTAAAGTTCTTCCGGTTTACAAGGTGAAAGAAGCTTTGAAAATGCTTCGGGTTACAGGTTTGTAAGTAACGTCAGTTACAGACGTTGAGTGTCTAGGGGCTTGGATGCAATGAAGTGGCTTAGAGGTTGATATATGCCTAAGGTGGAGAATTTGTGAATCTAGTCATTAGATCAAGTTACTTAGGTGGTTTAGCTTAAGTGTAGTAGTGACTCTAGTTGTATTAGAGTGTCTCTCTATAGCCGTTAGATTAGTTTAGCTCGTATGTGTGCATGCGTGTAAAAGACTTAAGTAGAAAAGTCTTATAGCCGTTGCGACGAGGGTGAGACTGTTCATCGTCTTGTTCAGAGAAAAAAAGAGAGAGAAGAGAGATTGTAATCGATCTTGTATAGCTTGCTCGGTTTCAGAGCTTTATAGTGAATTGATGGTTTAATCCCAGATCCAGTGAGATATAGTTCTCTCTCGGTTTGAGAGAGGAGGTGAACACCGAGTCAACAAATCCTCTGCGTTCTCTTCTTTCGTCTTCGATAGTTGTTCTTGGTTCGATTGAGTTTCGAGGTTAGTTTTCACAGCACACCGAGATAAAAGTAGGTTTTCTGAAACATGCTAGTTTAATATTCAAGGCTTGTAAAGATATTGCAAAGGTCATGGTTAGGATTCAAGGCTTGAGGCAATTTCCCAACTGTATTTACTTTCAGTGCTCTAGAAAGATTTGGTTTGTAAATCCTCCATTTACAAAACAAGATGTTGAAGAAAGAAGACCACTCATACCATTGATCGAAGAGATGGCAAAAAATAACTTTTGCAAGGACAATTAATAATGCAATCCTTGTATGTTTCTGTGTTTACTTTTTTGAAGTTGAGGCATGAAATAACAACGAGAACTATTTTGATAATTATGGACTATTGCTTTTAGTTCTCTCTTGAGAAATTTGCAGAAAACGTCTCTTAAGACATAGTTTGAGGTAACAGGGTCTTTCTGGTAAAGGTCATTGTATCGGATCACAGATATAAGAGTCTTTATGATAAACCATTCGCGTGGCAAGTTAACTACAAATATAAGAACTAACTACAGCACCAGTATCTTTGAGGCTGATCAATCTCTCTTATCTATTTTTCTTTTTGTTATTTCGCTTCGAGTTTCCCGCCTAAGAATCAGACCAACAAAAGTTTACTTTTTTGCAACACATCCAAAGATAATCCCAACTTCTGTTCTATAACGAACTCAAATTTATAAGGAAATATGTGATGAAGAAAATGTGCAAGTTAAAACGAAAGATACGACAGAGAACCATATAATATAAACTCTTTTTTTTTTGTTAACTTTCTTTTACAGCCAAAGAAGAGATGTTCAAATCTCACTTCATGTACTTATAACCTTAAACAAGGGAATTAAGAAGAAGCAAAGAATGAAAGGCTCAGCGTATGGGAACTTTGATCCAGCCATTGGCGAAAGCAATGGCTAAGATGACGAATGGAGTTGACATACCAAAAATGATAATGTAAGGGAGAGGCGTCTTCATCGGATTCTCCCCTTCTCTTTCACCAGCGCTTTGCCAATACCTACATATATTTATGAAAAGTGGGCATGTAAGGATAAAACATAAAGCTTAACATGCTAAGGAGTTCCGGTTCGGACAACGACACTAGCACCGGTTAGGCCACTTACAAAAACACCTTAGAAACCGCTTCATTAAATTCCACAATAGAGAGACTAAAAATTCAATTATTGTTTTTCACCAATCACATTCATATTGTAAAATTGTGTTTTCGGTTCATCATTTTAATCTTCTAAACTAAATTTTCTTGAAAATTAAGTGATGTATAGCAAAATATTCAACAAGTAGGCAGTTTATAATTAAGTACATTTATCTTTCATTCTTTTATTTATATTGTTTTTTTTTAAATTCAGCCAATTCGTGATAATTCGTGATAGGACATTGAGAGGTGGAGATGATAGTTAAGTAAAGACTAACTGTTCTGGCTCTTCCTCTTTGGTTATGAACTTCTTTTCTTTAGGCTTCACTTCTCCATCTCCTCCACCTTAAGCAAGACCAGGGATAAAGAGAGACTTAATCTACAAATCAAGAACCTAAATGGGAAGATTCTGATTCGAAAAAGATATGTAAGAGTACCTAATTTGGCGTGAAGCTTGAATTGTGTAAACCTTGAGGAAGATGGTGTGCAGAGGAATTGAGGCAAAGCAAGCAACGATGAATATGATGAAGATGATGACGTTGTCAAATCATTAGCCTTGTTGGTAAATGAAGAAGAGATATGAGAGGAAATGTGGAATTTGGCTGCCATTTCCAACAACAACGATACGTTTTTTTTTTGTTTGTTTGGTATATTATATGGTTTTCTTTTAATAATATTTAGTTGGAAATATATGTGGCATTTGTGGTTCCACTGGATGACATTTGGTAAACCTGGAGAGAAAAAAAATCTTATCTCTTATTTGTGTTCAGATGTTTTGCAAGACGTTACGGTGCGCTGGGAACATATGAAATGAACCGACTCAATTCAATAAAATGAGGTTTGGCAAATTAGGCATTTTAGATTAAGAAAAAAATCAAATTAGAAAATTAATGAATTTTGATTTATTTCTATAAAGTGATGAGCTATATAAATTTAAAAGCATAAGAAACATCTTATACTAATATAATTTCTAAGGTACATTTTTAAAAATACTTGAAAAAATCTCTTATTTACAATCATGCCATTATTTTTGTTTGGCAATAGATTTTATAGTAATTTTTGTATTTTTTCTCAAATATTTATTATTCTCTAATTAATAAAATTTAAGAAAAATTCTAGGATTTTATTCTGAAATTCTAAGTTCCGAAAACTGTATACCAACTAAAAAAAACAAAATGTCAAAATGAAATGTATACCTTATATTTTTATTTTAAAGAAAATTATATTATTATTATATAGTTTATAAAAAATTTAGGAACGCAACATAAAATATGAGAGTTAATATATTTCAAGTTTCATACTAAGATTTATATAATCCAAATTATCGCTATTTGTTTTTTTCTATAATATAAAATTATTAAGTTATAAGTTTGACAAATAATATAATTCTTCAAATTTCAAAACTATCCAATCAAAAAAAAAATATGAATCATAAATAATATAATCTTTCTAATTCTAAGAAATAATTAACTTATACAATAAACAGTCTCGGTCAATATATTAATCTTTATAATTCTAAAAATTATTGTTTTTTTCTAAAAAAAATCGTTATTTAAGAAAATAATTAACTTATACAATAAACAGTCTCGGTCAATATATTAATCTTTATAATTCTAAAAATTTTTTTTTTTTCTAAAAAAAATCGTTATTCTGTATAAACACGTGTTAAAAAACTTAACCCCACACGAATAGCGGGTAAAATCCTAGAATTTATAAAATTTTAGAAACACAACAAAAATTATCTATTATTTACGATTCATGCAATTGAGTAAATATATTAAAAGTGTTTAGCAATAGATTTAATAAATATTAAAATTATAACTCTATTGGTTTAGTTAATTAAACTAATAAATATTTTATTAATATAAACAAAAATTATTTGGAAATTATTTAACCAATTACATTCAATATTTTCTATTTTGGAAATAAACATTAATAAAATTTCCTAAACAAAAAATTAAATATTTATTTATTTATTGTAATAAATAATGATTATATTTATAAAAATTAATTACTAATAAAATAAGTAATAAATATCTAAAATAATTTCTTTAAAAATAAAGAAAATATTTTTTTCTGTTATTATCACCTAAATTATTTTATGAAGTTTTAATTTTTTTTTCAAATTCGTTTTTAGTAAATAATACTTCATAAATTAAATCTCAACAACAATTTTTTTTTGTCAACTAACAATAAATCTAAACAGTTATCGATATAATATTTAATTAATAAAATTTTATATTAATGAAACAAATTATTAGAAAATTTTCAATTCTAATCATTTAGATTTTTTTCAAATAAAAATATTGAACTGAAAGATTTTTAAATTAATTGTAAAGTTTTCACAATAAGCTAAAAAAATATATTATATAATCAACCAATTTTTCTTACTATATATGATTATGTCATTTCATTAAGAAACATATATATTATATTAGTAGATTTTATCTAAAATTCATCATATTTTATTTGTAATTTTTATTCAAAAAATTGATATTAAATTGAAAAAGATATATAAAACTTTGTTTTACACAAACATGGATTTATTATTAGATTTTAAAATATGTAGAAGTTTTGTATAATCAAATAATGTGTAAGAGTTTTGTATTCATCATATAATTATTTATCACGAGAAGATGAATCTAAACGTTCTCTATCATAATATTTTTAAATCCAAGAACACTATTTTAAAATTAATTTTAATAATATAATTTTTATAAAAAAATTTATTGTTTTTTTTAAATCGTTATTCTGCGAAAACACGGATTAAAAAACTTAACCCCGCACGAAGAGTGAGTAAAATCATAGTATAGTTTAACCAAAAGTATCAAATCAAGAAACCAAAAATTAATTAAATTAAGATTTTGAAATATAATTTTAAGATAATATGAATTCATGATATTTTTCCCTTCTATATTAAATTTATATCTTTGTAAAAGAACCTGAAACAGACGTTTGTTTAATAAACCCAGTATATTTATGTCACAATTCGATAATTTTTGTTTAAATGAACAAAAGGTCTATATTACCATTTACCGAATTGACAAGGGAGAATTTGGTGAATAATTAAAGAAGGGAAATTAGTTGTTTAGAAAGAGAGTAGAGAGAGATAGGAAGAATGAGGATGAGAGAGAGAGAGAGAAAATGGTTAGTTTTTAAATTTTGGTTATAGGATGCAAATTCCATACTAAAGTAATCTCTGCTACATGCTACATATCTTTTTTCTTTTTGTTCCATGATTCTATTGACATTACTTTGTAAGATGTGGAAAAAAATAGATTAAAAATTGGAAGAAAAACTCCACTATATGTAGCTAGGTTTCACCAATTTGGAAATATGCAATGAATGGAACTGCTTATTCAATTCCATATGACGGAATAATCAAAAGGGTAACCCAATGTGTAAAGTTGGACTGGTTTTTGGTTAATAAATAAATAATGGTTGGGTCTTCATTTTCTTCACTCATGAATCATGATGCGGTGCTCTAAAATCTAAAACATGTTTGTTGCCGGACAAAAAACATCATTTTATTAAATAATAAATTATTTTAAATCCTATATTCTGTGTTTTAATTTCATCGCAAAACTAGATCAAATAGGGACTTCAATCTAGAAAACTATTGCTATATATAAATAAAAAATCAACTCGAATAATCTTGAGAAAAAGAAAAAAATACAGTTATAATACGAAGGGGTTTTGCTGAATAATGTATTCGAAAGTGGTAAAAGATTACCACAAGTTTTGTATATTTCCATGTGTTATCAAGTTTTACATATCAAAAAAGTTAGACACAACATTTTGACAATTCATTATCGTGATTTTCAAAATAGTTTATCATTTAGATTCATATGTGTAAGATTGATTTTTCTATCACTATACTTGTTTTTATTGTATGTGCTTTCTTGGTTACTAAACAAAACTGGAGCCATGAAGTATTGGATATCATCCATATTTTGGGTATATTATATATGGTTCTTCTTCACCACTCGGATAGCTAGTACTAGCATTTATCTCAATGTTTCTATATATATCTTCTACTTTTATGGTTCTTCAAGGATGTTAGATATTTGAAGAATAAGCAGCAGCGTTGGTTATCTCTATGGGTACTCTATCCATCACTAAAATAATAATTCGACAGAAAAATAAATTAGAATGTGACTAGGAAGAGTGACTCCACATAACAAGTCCATTATTGTAAGTACATCCGATTTCTATTGTTTCTTATTCAGATTCTCTAAATAATTTATTAATATCTTCTTCTTCTTTTTGTTGAGGTGTTCTCATGTGCTGGGGTCTCCTAATACCCATGACTAAGTCAATGTAGTATGTGAAGATTTTTTTTTATAAAAAACTTGGACATTCCTAGGTTGTACGACTCATTTCGGATTTTAAAAACTAGGTCGCCAAAGATTGTCTTTGAAGCATCAAGATCACGAAGGTAATATCCTTTTCATTGAAGAAAATCCGAAATGGTGTTATGTAGACTCCTTACTAAGATAATAAATTTATCTCGGATGCTCGAGATATATTTGCAAGCTAGTAGATTCAACAGAAGCTACAAAAACCCTGAGTCATACTACAGTATACAACAAAAATATCTATAAATTAATACTATTAAGACCTTGAATATTTATTAATTTATAAAGTTATTAATTAATACATTTATAAATTTATAAATTTCTTAATTAATATATTTATTAATTTATAAAAATGCGTTTAATTTATGATATTTTAAAAAATTTCTTTGAAAATAATATTATTCTAAAAAATTCAAAGAATTTAAATGAATTTATTAATAAAAATGACATATACAAATTTTAAGTAATGAAAATGAAATTTTTTATTACAGTACAATATATTTAATAACATATATTGAGTATTTATGTAAAACTAATATATGTTCATAAGTTCAAAATGTATAAAAAATAATAATTATAATCCGTAATAATGAAACTGAAAATGATATTACAATATATTTGAAATCATTCAGGAATATAAACTTCATTGTCTTTAAAAATCTTTATAAGTTTTGAATTCAAATTTAAAAGATAAACATCATTAAAAGCTTGATACTATAAATAAAAGTAGAGAAAACATTAATAAGATATTTAGTTTAAATAAAAAAATATCATATATATATTTTAGTATGTTATCTTATGTATATATATGTATATAATTATTCATTTATAATTTCATTGGACCATATATTTACAAAAGAGTTAAAAAATCATTATTTTATTATTTTATCTTTTTTTATTAAATTTTTACACTAATTCAATCGAGAAATTTATTAATTTATAGCGATTATTAATTTATCGAGTATTAATTTATACAGGTTATATCAATCAAGTGTATAAAATGGTGCAACTACTTACTAATAATTTCATAATTATTAAGAGCTTGACTGGTTTAACCGCAGCGGGTGTGGTTGCGGTTACGGAAATTTGTGAAAGCGGACGGTTGCGGTTTTAAGCGATTCGTACTACTGTTACAGCGGTTGAAAATAGATGCGTTTGCAGGATAATTATGACTTTTTGACTAACAGTTGTAGTAGCGGTTAAACAAAAATTTAACAATATAAACATATTATATAATTATTTAAAATATCAAAAATTTATATTATTATAATAAAATTAATATAAAATTAATTATCAATATAATTTTGGTTTAAATATTTTATTAATACAAAATTATGATAAATAATGAATAAATATTAATTAAAAATATCAAATTTATTCATATATTTCATAATTATAATATTTAAATTTAAATTTAAATTTTATGACTTATTTATTTTTTTGTCAACTTAATTATTATATAGATTTTTTAAAAAATTTTAAATTAGTTTTTAAATATTTTTTATTTTTTTTTATTTTTTTTTTATTATTCAACCGCTATCGTCGGCAACCACAAAACTTGCGGAAATCAATTTTTAGATTTTAACGGTACAAAGTGGTATAAAACAATATATGGCGATTTTGTGATTGTTACTAAATGCTATTAACCGCTACCATCCGCTGCGTTTACATTTGTAGATGTTTATGGATGTTAGCGGGTGAACCAATTGAACACCTAAATTAAAAACGCCTAGAGGTCGGAGAGTTAATTGAATCATGTGTCAATGAAGTAAGATATAACTAATTTTTTAATGAGAATCCTCTCCTAATCAAAGTGGTTAAATGCAAGACGTCATGAAGGATGATGCTTCATCCTAACCAACAGTATTCTCACACATAGACATATTGATTACAACTTAAGCAAATAATTTATATTCATATCCTTTCTCCTTTAATGCACAAGAAAAACAAAAAAGAAAAACATCAGTCAGCAATTGGATGGCAGAAAAGTAAATCTGAAGCAAAAACATTTCGATAAGTGACAAAGAGAAATGTGAAACCCAGAGTCACGTTAAGTACAAGACTCGGCAACTTTTCTTCAAGTCTCTTCAGCGACTTCCGATATCTCTCTCTTTCCTCTTTCCTGTATCAAAGAAACTCCTTTTATCAATCTAGAGATTAAGGCATTTGCGATCCGAAGTCAAAGTTCGAGTCTTTGATTTCAAAGACTCATAAAGGAACCACCTTTCTTGCACCTTTCTTGCAAAGCTCGAGTCTTTAGTTGAGATTTGGAGATTCTAAGAGTTGGGTTGTTTAGTGTAGAGATCGTAAGAGGTTTAAAGTCTGTGTCTTTTAGTTGTTGTTGTTTGTTGATGGCAAATCCTTGGAAGAAGCAGAAGTTGAAAGACACGGCTTTATGTCGTTTAGGGATACTATTTGCAGTTACAGTCTCTATAGTTCTCATGTTGGTGTCTGTACCAAGAACAGCTTTGAGTAGGAGTTTCTCAGAGGATGATTTGGATGATGATTTAGAAGTTAAGCTTAATGTTTCATTGCTAAGATTAGCTAGAGATAATAGAATGTCGGTTAGGTTGCATAGAAGGAACCTTTTACCTCCTAGGAATCTAGATCTGTACCCGAGTTTGGCTAAAGACCATGTGGTTATCGTCTTGTATGTTCACAATCGAGCTCAGTATTTTAGAGTGACTGTTGATAGCTTGTCCAAGGTTAAAGGGATAAGTGAGACGTTGCTGATTGTTAGTCATGATGGGTACTTTGAAGATATGAACAAGATTGTGGAGAGTATTAAGTTTTGTCAAGTGAAGCAGATATTCTCGCCTTATTCTCCTCATATATTTCGAGATAGCTTCCCTGGTGTAACGGCGAATGACTGTAAGAACAAAGGTGATGAGGCTAAGACGCGTTGTGAAGGTAATCCGGATCAGTATGGGAATCACAGGTCTCCAAAGATTGTGTCTTTGAAGCATCATTGGTGGTGGATGATGAACACTGTGTGGGATGGTTTGGAGGAGACTAAAGGTCACGAGGGTCATATCCTTTTCATTGAAGAAGATCATTTTCTTTTTCCTAATGCTTATCGCAATATACAGACGCTCACGAGGCTGAAACCTGATAAATGTCCTGACTGCTTTGCTGCTAATTTAGCACCGTCTGATGTGAAGTCAAGAGGAGAAGGGCTTGAGTTTTTGGTTGCAGAGAGAATGGGAAATGTTGGGTACTCTTATAACAGAAGTGTGTGGGAGAATATACATCAGAAGGCGAGAGAGTTTTGTTTCTTTGATGATTACAATTGGGATATAACGATGTGGGCAACGGTTTTTCCCTCGTTTGGTTCCCCTGTTTACACGTTGAGAGGGCCTAGGACCAGTGCAGTTCACTTTGGGAAATGTGGGTTGCATCAAGGTAGAGGAGACGAAGGAGATTGTATCGACAATGGGGTTGTAAACATTGAGGTTAAAGAAACAGATAAAGTTGTGAACATAAAGGAAGAATGGGGAGTTCGGGTGTTTAAACATCAACCTGGTTATAAAGCTGGTTTCAAAGGTTGGGGAGGTTGGGGGGACGAAAGGGACCGACGTTTATGTTTGGATTTTGCTACTATGTATCGTACTACAAGCAGAGATGCATCTCCATGAATGAAGCTTAGGGAGTTTCAAGTAAATTTTTGGTGATATAATCAGTAACTTTTTGAGGGACTGCTTTTGTTTTTTCACGTGGTAGTGTGACTCGATTGGCCTCGGGTTTCTTGTTGTATTTTTGATTGTTATGTCTTGTTTGTATTACTACTAGAAGTATTGCTCTTTCTATACAAGCTTCTGTCGCCTTTCTTACTTATTGACAATTGATGGAATCTTGAGGCACTTGCAGTTTGTCTAGAGTTGTGGTGATGAGGCTACGCTAACCGGAAGGCGATAGAAGGAACTTACAAATCTATGTATTTTCTCCAGTATATATACATATATCCTTGGCCCAAACTAAGCCCACATATATCTTCGGAGCAAAATAGTAAGTATACTCACTCATCCAAAGGCTAGTTCAAGAGCTAATTATGGGCTACACCTCATAATTTGTATAATACAAATATACAATCCATCACATATCATGGATTAACCCTTCATGTGTTGAGTATTCGGTGTGCTCTAAAACAAAACTATGTAGAATTGACAGTAAAATTGTCTTAGCTTATAGGTTGCGAAACTAGGTTGGATTCAAAAATCTTACAGCTTCAGGGTATACGCATTTGATCTTATTAGAGGAAGAGGATATACACTATATTCGAAGCCAAGTTTAATGAGATGGCAACAAAGATGGAGCATCCGCGACACATTTGTTCTTCAAATAAGAAATAATTAGAGTAAAAAAAAATGATTGTTTATAAGAGAAAATAATTAATTGTATTTAAAATAGACAAGATATATAAATTGTTTTAGTAAAAACTAATCGATTCGTTATAGAAATAAAACTAGGAAAAACACATAATTGAATTATAAGATTTGATTTATTTTTTTTTCAAAAAAAAAAAGATTTAATTTAATTGTTTGATTAAGTAGAGGAGAAACACGGTGTGGCATCAGCACTACATGCAGAAATGACAAGCTTCATATGGGTAATGAACATGCTGCAGCAACACCAGCACCTGAAAGTACATTTCAAAACAGACTGTGAAGGATTGGTACGCATCATACGTGATGCAGAAGAGTGGCCTGCCATGGAAGCCGAACTAGATGAGTTCTTTCATGTTAGAAATTTGTTTCAGGAATTCTCAATATCTCATATCTCTAGACTTTTGAATGTCCGTGCTGATCACTTAGCAAAAAGTGTGAGAGTACGTGAGCTTAATTTCTCTTTTGTAGAACAAGAAGGTCACTCAAGGTTAGCTTTAGAGGCTAACCACATCACAATCCCTTAATAAAATCAGTTTATTTGCCATCAAAAAAAAAAAAGTAAAGAAGAAACAAGAAAATAGAAACTATATGAACTATGGTTTTTGTCAAAGGATCAATCTCTTATTTGCTTCTCTTGCTCTTGAAAGCTTTTTTTAAGGTTGAATATCTTATATATATATATAAGAGGCTCTTGTTAACTCTAGATCCTTTTATGATCTCAAATCAAATCTAATATTTTTTTAACTTGACAAGGCTGACTTCGGAAAAATGACTTACTTATCAAATATCTTTTTTCTTTATTTAATAAGATTGTTGCTGAAATATATGTCATACTTATTGAATCTTACATTTTTTATCTAGGAAGATCATCATCCAATCTACAATGTGTGAATTGTACATTTCTTATCTAATAAGGTCAGTGTTAGATTTTTATTCCTATCGTTGTTGAATCCTCATCATATAATCGATATTTAGAAATGCTTATTGTCATTTATGTTAGTTAAATTTGACCGAATTTAGTTTTAAAATTATCCTCAATAGTTTGACCCACTCTATATTTTTTTAGTAATAATTTGGAGGGTAGTCAAACATAAGTTATTGTAATATGATGTAAAACCGAGCTTTCCATAGATGTACCATCTCCTTTATTTCTTTTATTTTAAAAAGAATCCCACTAGCCCATTAATCAAATCACTTAAACCACACATTTGCATGACTAATGATTAATATTGTGGCCCATTTACTAATCGTTGGGCCCATTTATTGTTGTCTCCTTCTTGCCAAACCTAAACAATTTTTGTCTTTGCTCTTCACCCAATAATGAAGCTAAGGTAAACCGTAAACAAATGCTCCTTCATTTTATCCGTCTTTTTCCTCATGCTGAAACTTCACCCACTTCTTCTTAGCTCCCCCCAAAAAGTGTTGAAGCTTCCTCTTGTGCTATATTTTTTTTTAAACGTTACAGCCTTTCAAATGGTGGTTCGACGGTAGCTTAAAGATGTCACAAGAATACATAATTTTTATTGCCTTCATTTTGTTTTCTTCCAAGTGACTTTGACTTTTGCAGTTATTAAACAATTTTTGTATGGGCTCGATGAGCTCTACGTGATGTTAAGTTGATGAACATTTTCGGGATTCCATACTTGTTCTACTCATAATGGGTAACAAGCTGATTGAGTTGTTGGTGGATGATGCACTGGATTTAGAGTCCTAGTTTCTACTGCAAGTGCACAACATATAATTGTAGTATAGAATAGTTCAAAGAGGACCAGTGTTACACCAAGTGCCTATAAGATTAAAACTAAGTTAAGACAAAATATGGATTTTGGTTGTCACACTAACAAATAAAATAGCAAATAACAATGTAAAAATAAAATAAAAAAATCGTTAGGTCAAAGGCAAATTCACAGGAATTCAGAGATCGTGAACGAGAGAAACAAACAGAAAAACCATTAAGAACATTCTAGAATTCAAAACACTGACTTATAACCAACAAACTGTCGTAGTATCAATTAATATGTCTAATAACCTAATATTCTAAACTGTCGTTGAATTTAGGAGACTAAACATGCATTAAGTGTTAAGCCAGAGAGTTCATTCTCTCATATATCTTCAGTTGCTTAATTCTTTCACAAGGAAGTCCGTACAAGTCCGTACAGGTTGGTCCGTACAAGCTGCAATGACTTTACCTTGAAGCCTAAGCATGAAAAGAAGATTGTTACCGTTTGAAGGAGTTCCAGAACCCTTCTTTCTAGCAGTTGGTGTGTAAGAAAACATCTTCCCTTATCCTTTGGCAAAAGCAACTTTGTCCTTATCTCTTTTACTTTATGGTATCTCCTTTAGCATATTCTCCTTGTATGCTTTCCTTTTATATACTTGCTTATGTCATTGTAAACAATTCAAGTAATGAGAAATCTTATTCTCCTTCATTACTCCACGAATTCTCTCTTGTCCTTTCTTAATCTCTTCACTCTTTACTTAATCTCACCTTAAACTTGCTAAATCCGCTGTGAAACTCTGAAATCTCTCATGGTATCAGAGCCAAATTCCTTTAACTGGTGATTTAATCTCTTGTTTCATTCTCAAATTCGTGTGTTAAGCCCCATGATCTCTCTCTTTTCTTTGTTCTTGTTCATCCTCAAGCTCGTGTTCATCCGTACAAGTTTCTTTCCTTTCGTGTTCTTGGTCGTTTGTCACCTTTGTCTTCACAAAGATCCATTCTTTCATCTCCCTTTCACTTCTTAAACCATTCCCTATCACTTTTCCACCTTCAAGATTGAATCTTTGCTTCTTATTCTTACTCCCATCCGTACACTCTTCAGTTCTTGCTTCCTTTTAGCATTTCTTTACTAAAGAACCAATCTTTCTGCTTTCCCACCTTTTGAACTTTGTTTTGTACCTCTGTTCATCCTGTTTCACTCCCAAAAGTGAATCTTGCTGCTCGTGTTCTTGACAAATCCGTACACTTGCTTGTTCAATCTTGGTGTTTGGTTTGAAATGGAAGGACGCAAAATCGTCTCTCTACTTATTGTTCTCAAGGGATCTGAGAACTATCTGCTTTGGGAAAGGACTGCCAAAGCTGTGTTGTGTGGGAAGAAGCTTTGGAGCCATGTTGAAAGTTCAAAGCCCTCTCTTGTTGAAGCCAAAGAAGGAGGAAAGGAGGTTGTCGCAGCTGATTCTGATGAGTGGTTCAGTGAAGATCAGTCTATTCTGTCCATTCTCCATGGATCTTTGAGCTTATCTGTGTTGGAAGCTTACTCTTACTGTAAGGGAGATAAGGAGCTGTGGGATAATTTGAAGAATGTGTTTGAAATGTTTCCAATCTCACATGGGTCTTTGAAGTCAAGAAAGCTCTTTATCCCAAGGAGACATGGAGGTCAATGCGTTCTTTGGGAAGTTCAGCAGCTTATGGGCTGAGTTGGAAATGCTTAGACCAACTACCCTTGATGCTGTGATTCTGAATGAAAGAAGGGAGCAAGATAAAGTCTTTGCCTTGCTTATGGTGTTAAATCCAGTCTTCAATGATTTGGTGAAGCACTTGCTCAGAGCTGATAAGTTGCCAAGCTTAGATGAGGTGTGCTCTCAAATTTCAGAAGGAACATGGAGCAGTTTGACTGTTGGTGCTAGGGGAAGTGAGCTTGTGTTGGCAAACAAAATTGAGGCTGCTGTGGCTAACAAGGGGACTTATGGAGGTGTTGAGGACAGTGAACTGTGGGTGTGTGAACACTGCAAGAGGAAGGGGCACTTGAAGAATAAGTGTTGGATCTTGTACCCACATCTCAAGCAGAACCGAGGCAAAGATCAGAAGAAACCGCGAGCAAACCAGGCAAGCAATGAGCTGTGTTAGGAGGCTGGATCATCTGATCGTGAGAAGGAAGGTGTAGCACTAAGGACCTCAGCTGAATATGTCAAGAAAGCTGATCTTGATGCTCTAATCAAAGCCTTAAAAGAATCTGGTAAAACCATAAAACCCTATAACTTTCATGCATTGCATAACAATTCCATAAATCATGTTTCCAATCATGCTTTGAAAAATGATAAACCATTGATTGTTGACTCTGGTGCAAGCCACCACATGATTAGTGATTTGAGCTGGATTAGCAATCTGAAACCAGCATTAGAGAATGTTACAATTGCTAATAGTGAGAAAGTTAGAATAGAGGGCATTGGGAATCTGAAGTAGTTTGATAAAGAATCCAAAGCATTTTACATGCCATCATTCACTTCAAATATGTTATCTATTGTTATGATATATTCAGTCCTAATGAAGTTTTCTTTGAGGATATTGAATAAAGTAAGATTTTTCGGCTAGGAACCACAAAAGATGGTTTGTATGTCCTTGATGACACCAAGCCATCATCTTCTTCAAGTGATTTTGTTTTTCATTCTGCTGTTTCTATTGAAAATAATGTTTTGTGGCATGCTAGATTGGGTCATCCCCATCATAGAGCTTTAAATTTGATATTGCCTAATGTTAAATTTGAAAATAATGATTGTGAAACTTGCATTTTAGGCAAGCATTGTAAGACTGTGTTCAAAAAGTCTAACTATCTATGAAAAGTGCTTTGATTTGATTCATTCTGATGTTTGGTCTTCTCCTTGCATATCTAGAGAGAACCATAAGTATTTTGTTACCTTCATTTATGAGAAATCAAAGTATATTTGGTTGACTGTGTTGCCTTCGAAAGATAGGATGCTGGAAGCTTTTGTTAATTTCTAGAACTATGTGACTAACCATTATAATGCTAAGATCAAAATGTTGAGATCAGATAATGGAGGAGAGTACACTAGTCTAGCGTTTAAACAACATCTAAGCAAGCATGGCATTATGCATCAAACAAGCATGGCATTATGCATCAAACAAGCTGTCCATATACTCCCCAGCAGAATGGTGTGGCAGAAAGGAATAACAGGCATCTCATGGAGGTTGCAAGAGCCCTGATGTTCCACAGAGATGTACCTAAGCGGTTTTGGAGTGATTCTGTGGTGACTTCCTCCTACTTGATCAACCGTGTTCCAACAAGAATCCTTCAGGATTCTTCCCCATTTGAGGTACTAAACAACACCAAACCTTCGATTGATTATCTAAAGGTGTTTGGTTGTGTTTGTTTTGTCTTAGTACCAGGAGAACAAATGAACAAACTTGATGCAAAGAGCAAAAAAGACATGTTCATTGGCTACTATATCAATCAGAAAGGATACAAGTGCTACATTCCAAAAACAAGGAGGGTTCTTGTGTCAAGAGATGTGAAGTTAGTCAAAGGGGTTCTATGAAGAGAAAATTTGGGATGACCTGAAGGATCTACCTCATTCTACTTCAGATAGAGCCAGAACTCTCATGTTTTTGCTTGAAACCTTGTGTGGAGACAGACCACAAGAGCAAACTTCCGCACCATCTGTACCATCTGATCATGCTGAAGCTGAGTTACAATCAGAGGAAGATATTGAGGTCGGAACTCAGGTTCAAGAGGAGGAAATGGAAACAGTTCAAGAGGCTTCACCACACCAAGGAAAGTCTGAACCAATACCTCCACAAGAAGAAGAACCATCAGAACCAGTCCTTAGAAAAAGCCATAGATTAATGAAGCAACAAGAATCCATTTCACAAGAAGCAGCACCAGTCCTTAGACGAAGCCAAAGGAAAAGAAATGAAGTAGTCTACTACAACAATCAAGCTGTTGCTCATCCAACACAGGCTGTATGTTTACTTGCACATCCCTGAAGAACATCAAGTATTCATTGGAGTCTTGGATCAAGAGAAGGTTCCAAAGATTTATAAAGAGGCCAAAGAACATAAGGTGTGGAGAGATGTGGTTAGTGATGAGAAACAAGCCATGATTAAGAACAACACTTGGGACGAAGCTGCTTTGCCAAAGAAGAAGAAAAGTGTGAGCTCAAAGTGAGTCTTTACCATTAAGTATAAGAGAAATGGAGAAATTGAGAGGTACAAGGCAAGGCTTATAGCTAGAGGTTTCACTCAAACATATTGTGAAGATTATAGAGAGACATTTGCTCCAGTGGCCAAACTTCCTACTGTGCGTGTAGTGTTTTCTCTTGCTACCAATTTGAACTGGGAATTGTGGCAAATGGATGTGAAGAATGCTTTTCTTCAGGAGGAGTTAGAAAAAAGGTCTATATAACTCCTCCAGTAGGTGTTGAGGTTACTCCAGGGAAAGTGTTGAAGCTTAGAAAGGCAATTTATGTTCTGAAGCAGTCTCCAAGATCTTGGTATAGAAAGCTGAGCATTGCTCTATTGGACCATGGATTTAAGAGATCAGAAGCTGATCACAGTCATTCTCCAAAGCTAAGCAGGTATTGTAGTCATTCTCATCTACATGGATGATATTATCATATCTGAGAATGAGAAGGTTGGTATTCAGAATGCTAAAGCTCATTAAATTCTGCTTTTGATATTAAAGATCTTGGAGAACTAAAGTATTTCCTTGGGATTGAGATCTGCAGATCCAAGGAGGGTCTCTTTCTATCTCAAAGAAAATACACACTTAATCTTTTGAATGAAACAGGTCAAAGGGATACTACTCCAGCCCGGACTCTTCTTGAGGATGATTACAAAGCTCACTAACAGGGGGAGAAGGATGAACCGTTTGGAGATGCCAAACTATATAGAAGACTGGTTGGTAAGCTTATTTACTTAACTCATACTAGACCTTACTTATGCTTTGCTGTGAACCAGGTTAGCCAACACATGCAAGTTCCCAAGATGGTTCATTGGAAAATGGTGATGCGGATCCTGCGCTACCTTAAAAGAACTTCACAGCAAGGCATATGGATCGGGTGCAATGGCAGCTCAGAGATTGTTGGTTACTGTGATGCTGATTCGGAGATAGGGAAGACAGAAGATACACTTCTGGCTATTGTATCTTCATTGGAGGCAATTTGGTGACTTGGAAGAGTAAGAAGGAGAAGGTTGTAACTTGCTCAAGTGCTGAGGCTGAATACCGAGCAATGAGGAGGCTTACAACAGAACTCATGTGGCTGAAGATTCTTCTTGCTGACGCTGGGATTGAGTTTTCAACACCTATCACGATGCATTGTGATAATCAGTCTGCCATCCACATTGCATCAAACCAAGTGTTCCATGAGAGGACAAAGCATATTGAACTTGATTGCCACAAGGTAAGAGAGCAAATAGAGTTAGGAGTCATCTTGCCCTGCTACACTAGAAGCTCAGATCAGTTGGCAGATATTTTCACCAAAAGTACCAGCTTGAAGACTTGTGAGTCTATTTTTGAAAGATTGGGGCTCATCAGTCTTCCTTGCTCAGAATCCTCTAAGTGAAAGAGCTCACACTTTTTTTCCTTTAAGTGAAGTTTTGTCCCACTGGATTTTCTTCACTAAGGTTTTTAATAAGATGAGCTCCTAACTTCCAATCTAAGTCTCCAGAGACTTATGACTTAGCTGGAGGGGGAGTGTTAAACCGGAGAGTTCATTCTCTCATCTATTTTCAGTTGCTTCTTCCACAAGGAAGTCTGTACAAATTCTGTACAGGCTGCAATGACTTTTAACTTGAAGCCTAAGCATGAAAAGAATATTGTTATCGTTTGAAGGAGTTCCAGAACCCTCCTTCCTAGCCGTTGGTGTGCAAGAAAATATCTTCCCTAATCCTTTGGCAAAAGCAGCTTTGTTCTTATCTCTTTTGCTTTATGGTATCTCCTCTAGCATATTCTCCTTGTATGCTTTCATTTTATATACTTGCTTATGTCATTGTAAACAATTCAAATAATGAGAAATCTTATTCTTCTTCATTACTCCACGAATTCTCTCTTGTCTTTTCTTAATCTCTTCACTTTTTACTTAATCTCACTTAAACTTGCTTAATCCACTGTGAAACTCTCAAATCTCTCATTAAGACCAAGTTTGATATGTTCATAAAACACCTTAACATCAGCTTTCATTGGTTAAGGATGTTCTCCTCATCTATGTTATTTCATGCATTTAAACAACCACTTTTGTTGCATTAAACAACCTAAACTCAGAAACTATGGAGAGATAGGACTAAGTTTATACAAGAACAAGTTAGGGTGATGAGTCTTGCCTTTAAGGAAAGCTTAGATCATGAGAGCTTGAAAGCCAGAGCGGTTAGGTTGATTGGTTGGACAGCCCCTCTGTTGGGGTCAAAACCCACACTTCCGGAATTAACGATCAAAATATTTAAATATCGAAAAGGAATTTCCATATTTAGATATGATTTCGGAGAAAGTTCATTTCGAATCACTCTGTCGATAAATCTGCAAAGAAAGAAAGAGAAACTGTCTTTCGAGAGTTTTTCCAAGGAATCGATGAACTCGCAAATCGTCTCATCCTTTGAACGATTCCTCCGATAAACCGACGAAAGTTACGATTTCTCGACTAAAAGGCAATCAACCAGGCTTTTAGGACAGCCAGCTCAGTGTTTTGGCAGTAAATCCTACCGAGCTGGCTGACACACACGACCTGAATGCATGTTTTGCCAAGCACTTGCCACAAAACGTTGATCTGATCAGCACAGAGTAGTCGAGATATACGTTCAAAGATCGAGGTGTATCTACCAAACCATAAGGATTTTGAACATGAAGCCACTTGGAAAATGTTCTTAACTCAATTATGAATCTCACGGAAGAAGAATCAGATCAAACGGAGTTCATACGAGAAATATATGGGGTCCACAACTTGGGCATTGCTGTCTAGCTCGGTAGGAAAGCTTGGAGCAGCAAGATGCATGTTTCCTGCACAATTCCTACCGAGCTGGACGGTATCAGCTAGCCAGCTCGGTGAAAACTACCCTCCTGGCTACCGAGCTAACCAACACACTTCATCATATCAAGCTGGACGAATCCCACGACTTATCGGAAGATCTCCTCTCATCCTCATCCTGTNCATCCTGTATACCGAGTTGGACGACATCATGCATCTAGGAGCACGCCAGTCCAGCATTCTCTGCACCCAGGCTACCGAGCTGGGGTGTCAGCATGCTGATTGCTGTCCAGCTCGGTAGGAAACACTGCCCAGCTGG